>BHFT01031587.1:0-19856 GCA_004320025.1 Laticauda laticaudata
ATGTCATTCATCTTGGTTTCCTGTCACTAAAAGCTTTGCTTCATTATTCAATTATTTCTTCAAAGTGCTGATTGTCCGGGGAAGTATTTCCTCCCAACAGCAAAAAAAATCTTAAAACAACCCTTCCCCTTTAAGAAAGCCAAGCCCAAAAAGCTCCAAAGACAGTAAGTCTAGGCTGTCTGCCAAGAATGTAACAAGGGTGGAAAAAAACAGAAGGAGATTGCTTCTAACTACTGGTCCTCTGAACTGCTTAGAAAGTTAACAAGAGGTTCTATAGAACTGGATAGAACCAGTAGAATCCCACCTCTGGATCTAACAGTGGATCCGTGATAGTTTTCAGGTGGGACAGTGCAAGTCTTTCAAAGATTTTCATAACTACAGATGTTAGAGCAACTGGTCATTCAGTTCTTTGATGGAGGGCTTCTTTGGCACTGGGATGATAGTAGAGTGTTTGAAGCAGAAAGGAATCTCTACTGAAGATTTGGGTGAAGATGGGGGCCAATTGGTCAGCACAGACTTTTAAGCAAGAAGGAGTTATCTTGTCTAGCCCTGGTGCTTTTCATGGCTTTTGTCTGTGAAATAGATCTTGTACTTCTTTTTCTGTGATCACCAGAGTGAACCCAATGGGTTGGGGCCAGCTGTAGGAGGCTTGGCTGTTGTTGGTGTGTTTGAGATTGGGGTTGTGGAGATAGGTGGCTGTAGTTTCCTTTCAAACCTGCAGTAAAACACATTCAAGTCATCTGCTAGTTTGTTGACTTCCTTCTGTCTGGGAAGGAGATTTGTTGTAGCCAGTGAAGGGAAGGGAAACGAAGGAGGGTAATTGCAACTTCTCATTTGAACCCATTTTGTATATGTTCTATTTGGTTCCCACCTACCCCAGTTGCAGCTATTTTTTCCTTTTCTTTCCTGCTCAGAAATCCCCCTGGGGTGTTCCGGTTTGAGTCTCTTCAGTGACAGACCGAAATCTGCGATCATGTGCAGTTTTGATCTGTGCTTGCTGCTGGAGCGCCCTGAGCTGGCTGGTTTTGGAGCTAAGCCACCCCTTATAGGTGGTGAAGAGGGGGGAGACTGCCAGCAGGATCAAGGAGAGTTGCATATCTCCTCCCCAGCTGGCCATTACTCCCTTTCCCAAAGGTGGTTGCAGCGGTGATGAGAAATGGCCACCTCAAAGAAAAACTCAACTGGAAAAGAATGTGCAGGAGGAAGATAAGAAGAGGAAGTTTTTGGCTGACTGGGTCGAACTGAAAAAGCAACAATATATGGTACTCTGGAATTTGAATTATAAAGAATAACATTGTTCCCAAATAAAACTTTGAAGCGGGAGAGAGGGAAGGGAAAGGATTTGGTTTTTTCTCTCTTCCCTATATTGATAACTAAGAGATTTAAGCAAGAAACTGGCAAAAATCCACTTTGACATTAACAGGTATTTAAGCTGAAAATTAAATGTCAAAGGGATAATAAAGATTTCTGGATTCTCAATAACTGTTAAAAGAAGGAAAAAAACCAAAAGGGTGGGATCTGGAAAAATGGAGGAGACCACCTGGAAGTGAAAGGAATTAACAGTGAAACTTGTCACAAGATTCCTAAAAGATACATTTAACTGGAACTTTGCAACAAATAAGAGAACCCCAGGAAGAGAAGTTGGGGGAAAAAAAGCAAGAAGAAACAGCTTTGGATTATTTGGATTACTTGGTGATTTTTGGATTTGGTTGGCTGATTGGATCTAAAATGAAACTAAAATTAATCAGTGTTGTTCAAAAGTTTTCAAAATTGGTATCGCTCTTGGAAGAATTGAGAATGGAACTTTAAAAAACAGAAAGAAGATGTACGAAGAAGGAAGAGATTCTTTTAGCTTCTGAGATCCTTGAACTATGAGAAACAACAAAAATGGCTGAAGAACAAGAAGGGTGGGACAAAAGAAGAAGCCATCTTCAATGACCAAATATTTCTATGCCGGAAAAGAAGAGGAAAAGGGGAAAGAGACTGAAAAAATTAAGATTTGAAAAAAAACACCCAAAAAGAATAGTTTAAAAGTAAGTACAACATAGAGAACAGAAGAGAGAATACAAAAGAGAGAATCAGAATTAGAGAGAGAAGGGGTCAAAAGGGAAGGGAGAAGAAGGGAAAAGGAAAGGAAAAGAAATTATAAGGGACAGAAAACAGGATATAGAGAAAACAGCGAAAACATCAAGGATTAAGGGTATATTAAGCCTATTTAGAAGACAAGAGATAATGGAGTGAAACTTAATTGAAAGGGGATTCTGCAAGGGTTACATAAGATAATATTGTTTATAGAAATAGAAAATGATTTTTTGAAAAATATGAACAAGTGTTATTAAATGATAGATAAAATACTATTGTAATATAATGGAATGTTTAATAATAAATGAAATAAGAGAAATGAAATTGGAAAGGAGGAACATTTTTAATATAATACATTATATAAATTGTGTTCATAAAAATTTAAATGAAGAGGAATATGAAAGAAACATGGAAAAATTATTGGAAATATTATAAGTGTTTCAAGAAGTATGATTACCTATTGAAAGAAATGCTTAAAGATGTGGCAAAGATTATGACTGAACATTAATTATAGAGCTGAATTTGGAATAGAATAAGTATTTTATATATATATTATTATTAATTATTATTATTATTATTATTATATTATTATATATTCTCTTTAAGAAACTTAGTTTCTCTTGCTTAAACAAGGCTACAAGGGTGTGAAGCAAGATGTAAAGAAACAGGAGTGATGGGTAAAATATTTAGAGATGATGGCGAAAATATTTAATTGAAAAAGTGATTCTGCAAAGGTACATAAGTTGTATTGTATATTTGGGTGTATTAGAAATAATGTTTAGAAAATGGAAACAAGATACGATTTAGTGAAAAGTGGACAAAATACTTGGTGAATTTAGTGAAACATTTGTGAATAAAAATAAAATGAATTAAATGGAGAAATTAATTTAGCGAAGGAATGGGAACATTTTAATGACGCAATGTATGAAAATTAAGTGAAGGGGGGGAAAGTTTATGAAAGTTTGTAAGTGTTCCGATAGAAGCATGATATTTATTTGAAAAACGTAATTGTTGTTAAAATGTTTAAGACGTTAATAATATTAATATTAATGATAGGAAATTAATTCAGTAGGATTGTACCTTTAAAATTATATTATATATTATATTTTTTCTCTTTTAAAATAGCGTTGTAGCTTTAATGTACTAAGCAGAATCTGAATGGAAGTTATGTATTATATTGTATATAATTTACAGGAAAGATATAAAGGCATCCATACTCCAATCAGTGACCACAGGAGGAAATTTTTGTTTAATAGAAAAGATAATAGACAACTTGGAAACAGGACAGGACCAAAGAAGTATAAGTATTAATGATTTGAATTGAGATGAATCAAATAAAAAAAAATTAAGAAAGTTAAAAGAGGGGAGAAAGCTATATAGAAATGTAGATGCGTAATAGATGGAATGGGTATATAAAAATGAACATTGAACTTGGAATTGGTGTCTGTCATGAAGAGATGTAACTCGGGATCAAGCCACGTTCAAAAAGTGTTTATGTTTTGTGTTAGTTTGTCTATGTTTGTTTCTAAAAATCAATAAAAAAATCAAAAAAAAAAAAAAACTAGTGCATATATTTTAAGAATGACCAACAGCAGAATTTGACTGGAAGTTATGTGTTATATTTGAATGTTATAATTGCAAAGCATAAATTGGAGTAAGAAACGAGTTGAATGGATAAAAATTAAAAGATTACAAAAGTGTCATACTCCAGTTATAACTTACAGGAAAAATTTTGTTAATAAGAAAGAAAAATATGAAATTTGAAACAGGACGACAAAATATAAATATAATAGACTAGAAAGATATGAAACTTAGGAAAAAGATATATTATTACTGAATTTAGAAAGGAATGAGATTAATTAAAAGTAAGATTGAAGAAACTAAGGGGAAGGCGAATAAAATTATTGAGAAAGATGTTAAATAGAATAAGATATGGAATAGACCAAAGTATGATATTGAAACTGAATTTGTGTGCAGTATTAGAGAAGGTGATAACCCGGTGACCATGCTATTCTCAAAAAAAGAAATTTTACTTGTATTATGTTTTGTGAAAACCCAAATAAATTTTTTATAAGAGAGAAATCCCCCTGGGGTTTATCCCCCTGGGAAATCCCCCTGGATTAGTAAATTGCTTGCTGAATTTAAAAATTAGTCTGGGCACATAGGATATTTATTTATTTTCTTCTTTATTGAGACATTTATTTATTCATGATATTTATGTAACTGCCCATCAATCCAGTGACTCTGGTTGGCAATGTACAACAAAATGTTGGAGCTTCAAACATTGCTCACCTTCTCTGCTGTAGGTTTGAACATTGGTGAGTGAAAAATATTTATCTTGCCACACTAGCAAGATCGATGCTAAACTAAATGATACAATGAGGATCATAAGCAGTTGCATAAAATCTACTCCTACTTACTGACTCCCCATCTTGAGCCCCATAGCACTACCAGCCCTACAAAGACAGGAAGCCTTAATGAAGGAATGCAACAAAATTATAAGAAGCCCACTTCTTCCTGTGCATGCTGATCTTTCTCATCTATCAATTGGTACACTTAAATCTAAGAAGCCCTTTCTGGCACTCACTCATCAGCTGTCTAACAACTTTGACATCAACTCACAGTGGAAAGCCAAATGGGCTGCTGAACGCCCATATACAGGCAGTTACATAAATGACCCTACACAAAAGGTGCCAGGTTCTGACCTTCTCGCCAGCATTGGTCAACTCTGAACAGGATCTGTACCCAACATGGTGCCTGTTTAAGTGGGGTCTTGTCTCTACCCCTCAGTTGACTGTGGTGTTCCTTAACAAAATATCCATCACATTGTGTCTGAATGCCCATCAAGAGCTTTACACTGGCCCAATATCTGAATTTTTTTCAACATAGATCACCCTGTCCTTGAATGGCTGGGTAGACTGGACATTAACATTTGAACTACTGTAAGTCCATGTATTTGCCCTACACTAAATAAATAAATTTATCTGCACCCCAGACAACATGTAAGTTTCCAGATGTCTCACATCTCCTTTTGCTTCTATTCCCCCTGAAGTAAATAGTCCTTAACTGCAAGACTTTTCCTTATCTTTGCTTTTGACATACATAAATAATCGTACCATCTTTGGAGAACTGTGGCAAACTGATAACCCGGATGATATGAAAGGTTTTGAAACTTGAAATGAGCACTTTAATATTTTAAACCTCTGAAATATGAGCAACCTTGCAGATTCTAATCACTGCACAGGCAAGCTCCAGGTTGTATCACCAAAGCTGAAGGTTGTATCAGTTAGCATTATTCCAATTTGTTAGCCTTCAGGCTTATTACATAAATAACATGGTAGAAAATGTCTGTTTTACAGGAGTATCCACAGGGTACAGTAAAAAGTACAGTTTTTGACACCTCTGCTGATTTATCATCCAATGCATCCGTAGAAACAATCCGGGGTAGAGTTTGCCAAGAAATTTGAGATCCAAAGCCTCTTTCTATGTTTGTGGATGTATTTATATACTTGATTTTAAAAAGAGCCATAAGACTTCTGAATTGTACTTTTTCAACATTAAATCATAAGTATAGCTGTTGAATCATTTGGAACTTTAAAGTATTTTTTCACTTTGTAATTTTAAATTAGATAAACTGCTAATCAGCTGAAGGGAGTCCCTGGCTGATTTTGGATGATCTCAGGAAACATAAGCAGGGTGATAACTAGTTAAGATGAAGATGAGAGACTATGAGGGGTGTGTGTGGAATGCCTGTGAACTAAACTGAGAAGTTAAAAAAAATCACCCTGAAAGGTAATAATAGCAAACTACATTGGTAAAGTTCCAGGAAACAATGTGGGCTTGTCTAACTGACCACCAAAAATGGCAATTATTCTTATTAGTTCTTATTATCATAATTCAGGAAGTGAGAATAATGAGAACTATGACAGATCTATAATATTAACTGGAACAGAACTCTATCTACATTAATGCACAACTACCAAACAAGAAAGTTGGGAACTAAAGTTTACAGTTCAACTTATTTATTTTCATTTACACAGAGTAAAGATAAATGTTCATCTTTGACATAATTAACATTCATACATGCCAGAGTTAACATTCATACTTTCCATTTGTAATATACAAATATTATAGCATGACAGAATCATTACTGTTACATTGGCACAATTGTTGGATGAATCAATTCTAAATTATAAGGGAGAATTTTGCCATAGAAATAAAAACATTAGCAACACTTACTAACTTAACACTTAGACTAACATACCACTTCACAGTGCTTTACAGCCCTCTCTAAGTGGTTCACAGAGTCAACATATTACCCCCAACAATTTGGGTCCTCATTTTACCACCCTCAGAAGGATGGAAGTCTGAATCAACTTTGAGCCCCTCAAGATTGAACTCCTGTCAGTTGACAGAGTTAATCTGCAATACTGCTTCAAACCACTGCACCATCATAGCTCTTAGGACATTTATTTCTATGCCTAATCAATAGGGCGGTCATCTTAGAAAGATCCTGGTCTACTGCCTTCTTTTGTCATCATGGGTACTGCTGCTGTTCCTCTCCAGATGTCCTGTAAAAATTGGAGGAAGAGGAGGAGGAGGAGGAGGAGGAGGAGGTCTTTCTTTCTTTCTTTCTTTCTTTCTTTCTTTCTTTCTTTCTTTCTTTGAAAGAAAGAAAGAAAGAAAGAAGACACCAATTTTTTTCCATTACCATTAGGTGATTTCACAGTACTCACTCTCCTTTAATTTAGATTTACATGGTTGCATCCTGGCATCAATTGTTCTGAAGTGCTAGTCCTATCCCATTCTAAAAGAACAAGTGCAGGTTTCAGCCTGAGCAAAGTTGTCCATCCTTGTAACAAGGTGGAGAATAAACCACCAAAAAAGGGGTCCTATGCAGCACAGAATCAGGGGGCTGGATTTCCATTTCAGGTAACTAACCTATTCTTCTCTGAGTTAATACCATAGGTTTTCCCAGGTGGTAGAATTTAGTAGCTAAAGGGATTTTGTATCACAGAATACACGGTGGATTCTGATGCATTGATTAGATACAGCAAGGGTCTTCAAACTTGACAGTTTTAAGACTTGTGGACTTCAACTCCCAGAATTCCTCCTACAGTCATGTTAGCTAAGGAATTCTGGGAGTTAAAGTCCACAAGCCTTAAACTTGCCAAGTTTGAAGACTCTTGATATATAGTATGATGGTGCACCAGAAGAGTCAGATGGAGTTGATCTGTGGCTTAATCATAAAAGAGCTGTTGGATATGTGAAAGGTAGTCCTCAACTTACAATCATTTGTTTAGTGATCATTCAAAATTACAATAGTACTAAAAATAACTTATGACAGTTTCTCACACTTAGGACTGTTGCAGCATCCCTGTAGGCCTGTGATCAAAATTTGGATACTGGACAAATGGAAAGTATTTAGTTGCAGTGTCCCAGGGTCACATGATCACCTGTTGCAACATTTTGTCAAGCAAAGTCAATGGAGGAGCCAGATTCACTTAACAGCCATGATAGTAACTTAACAACTGCAGTGATTCATTTAACAACAGTGGCAAGAAAGGTTGTAAAATAGAGTAAAACTCAATAACATCTTGCTTAGCAACATAAATGTTGTACATTGTGGTCATAAATCAAGGACTACCTGTAGTAGCAGAAGCTTTCAAGCTAATTGGATTTTCTAGAACCCTGAGATTTGGGCTATTTCTGTCTTCTTTTCTTTGCTTATAATTTCTCTCCACAGGAAACTGTCCTGCACAAAAATTAGGCCAGTCATACTCAGAGACTTCCTTCCTAGTCACCATCTCTCAAATTTCAAATCAGAGTTGATGACCTTATCTGTGTCTCTATCAACAACTTAAGAGTCAAAATAGGATGTAGGAAAAATAAGTGGGAGATCTCAAGATCCTGTGGTGATACTTCTCCCTTTTTATGGTATATCCCAAAGCATACATGTCCCAGAGTGATTCTTTGGCAACAAACTTAGGAATACCCCATATAATAATAACCACCAAAAGATTCGTTGATCCAAGGAAAACAAGGTTTTATTCACGTGTCTGCAGAGACGGGTCCCCTCAGGCATTGAAGGAACACAGAGCAAAATTCAGGCAGCATTTTTATCCCCTCTTACGAGGCCTTGGCTCACATTCTTTCTGTTTTCAAATTGACACATATATTTCGAAGGTTCATACTAGCCCCCTATCTAGCAAAAGCAGTTACACGGTTTCTGACATCGCAGCACTTTATTACAGTTCCCCATTGTTCTAGCCTTATCTTGTTTTTTNTTCGGCCATCCAAAATTGCATGACATCCTAATTGTAATTCAGGGGAAACAATTATTCTTTAGATAACATGAAAAAGTACATGAAACTAGAAAAGAAAATGCAGAAAGAATATATATAAAACCTGTGATAGCACAGCAAAGATAGCCAGAGGTTTGCAAAATTAGGAAGTTCTTGAAATCCAAGAAGCCTCCACACATGCCTTTATGAATAGGGTCACACCTGGCTCCTAGGATAAGGGGGAAACATGTATGTATTTGCAAAATATGCATGTGATCTGATGTCAGTTATTACTCCAGGAGAACTAGAAATTCTATATCTGAAATTGGTGGGTCAGTTGGAGCCATGTAATGCTTCCCAATTCTTGCCAGAAGGAAGGATCATCTGCACTGCACTGCAATCCTGGTTTGTCTGCGGCACAGACAGAACCAAATAACTCTCAAGTGAGGCCATAACATTTTTGAGCCTCTTTAAGAGCAGAGTCTCTTTTTCATTAATCCATAGTAAGCATTCTTCTGTAATCTGGCTCATAGTGATTATATTTCAGGAATGCATACTTCTAACAATGTTTGCATTCTGTAAACTGAGTATGTCCATAAGCTATCAAATTGAGATTTCATATAAAAAGCAGTAATCCCTTCAAAGTGCATGGATTTACTTGACCAAGATTGGTAAATATGCCTGGATACCTGTATCAACCAGAATATGAAGATTTTTATTCTGAGAGTGTGATGCACAAACACAGCCATTATGGTTTGTAAATTGTAGTTTATAGCTTAGCATATTATATGAACCTAGTTAATTTGATGGTGAAGATCTTTGTAGAATGATAAAGCAGAATAATTTGGAACAGCTCTAAACTGAAGGCTCTAGCTCCTTGCTGTCAAGTCATGCTGAGTGTTAACTAAATATCAGAAGACTGGTAACATCTTTCCCAACTAACAAATGATTTTGGAAAAAAATACAGAGACTGATTAACTAAACTGATTAAAGGCCTGGGGACTTAAAATTGGAAGAATGGTTGCAGGATTTGGGTATGGCTAGGCTAGAGAAAAGGAGGACTAGAGGTGACTTGATAGGAGTATTTAGTATTTAAGCGACTGCCACAAAGAAGAAGGGGTTAACTTATTTTCCAAAGCACTAGAAGGCAAGACAAGAGAAAATGGATAAAAATTAATCAAGGAGAAAAGCAACTTGGATTTGAGAATAAACTTTCTAACAATGAGAACAATTAACCAGGAGAACAGCTTGCAGTTCAACAGTCTCTGTTGCCATCGTTTATTGTCCTATGGTAATTTTGAAATCTATCAGCAAGTGATTTGAAAATTAAGATAGTCTTTATCCTTTAGTTGAATCCCAATACCAAATTTATGTCCATTAAATATTTTCTACAAAGTTTGATCTCTAGATAAACATCTAACATGGAATCTAGACTGGAATTGCTGGCAAGGGATAGCATATATCACATTGTTGGAGGAAGAGATGTGAAAGTACATCTAACCTTAGTTGATGCTATGGAGATCTGTGATAGTCCTATAGGTGTGAATGTGGATGTTAGACTTAATCACTCCTTGCATCATTATATTGTGGTGATAATGAAAAAAACTGGGAGATAGATTCTGAAGAAAAATTGCATGACATCCTAATTGTAATTCAGGGGAAACAATTATTCTTTAGATAACATGAAAAAGTACATGAAACTAGAAAAGAAAATGCAGAAAGAATGATTTACTGAGTTATTCAAAAACAAGGATTATGATTGTGACAGTTGCATATCTGCTTGGAAGAAAGCTTACTGCCTCTTCACAGAAAATGAAAATAATTATGATAGGATGCCATAAAACTATACAAAAAATGAGGCTAAGAGAAAAATATTTTATGGAGAAAAAAGTTTTGCATGATGCATGGAGAAAAATATAGATTCATGGTACATCGCTAAAGAGAACAAGAAATGGTTACAATGGAAAGAAGCAGAGAAAATGCAGAGCAGATTTTACAGAAAGAAGTTTCAGAACTGGATAAAAAAAAGCTGAATAAGAAGCCTACAGCAGAGTGTGTAGAATTAAAAATGAAAAATGATGAGCTTATTTGGGTGAAACTAAAATATGTGAAAGCAAAAAAGAGTAATTTAGAAATTTGTATGGGAGTGATATTTTTACACTGAAGAGTGGAACTCAAACAAATGCTCTAAGTGTGCAAGGCAAAATGTGATGGAAAAATCACAAGTGTTATAAGAAAATTCAAAAATGAGGCCACTGCAGGAATAAATGATATAATTGGAGAAATGCTAAACTATGAATGTTGTTTGCTTTATGGAATGGTTGGGTAATTTATTCAAGATATGTATAAAGATTAGGTCCATACTTAATTCCTACAGGAGTATTGTTATTTCTATATACAATAGGAAAGACAACAAAAAATTGCAAAACTACAAGGAATTAGATTTGTTAAGCCTATCTAGAAGTATTTTTCACAATATTCTAGTAAAAATACACAAGAAATAATCCTAAACAAGCATTGAGAAGTTTGTGTGCAGTTGAGTGTTCTTCAGTAAATCATGAGACATGTGAAATATGAAAAATATCTGAAATATGAGAAAGAAAAGTTCCTTCATTGTTGTAAAGAAAGTTCCTATGATAGGCGAATGATCTTAATGTTTTATAAGAACATGAAGACTGCTCACTGAATATAAAATGAGCAATACAGGATGGAAGTAAAGTATACATACGAATAGGTCAGTGAATGAAGAAAAGGAGCAAGGACTATGTAAACATGTTTGATGTTCTGTCAAAATATAATATATGTGGAATCTTTTGTGCTCCATTTCATTTCCCAACTAGATGATATCACCAATATTAATATATAAATTATAAAGAAATAAATAATAAACAATTGAAATTACAAGTCCACCAAGATAGTTGTGTTTGATAGGGAAAATTGAATGAATAATCACGCATTATAAATAAATAGTGAAACATTTTAATGAGATGAATTGGTTTACCTTGGTAGAATTTTTACTAAAAATGGGGAAATAGATGGAGAAGTACTAAGCCATGCAAATGTGTTGGCAGTGCACTGCTATGAACATTTGATGAATAAAAGAAAACATAAGGGCATTCTTCCACCCATTTTGTTATTTGGAAGCAAGACCTAACTACTGTATATCAAGAAAGCCATAAAAGGTAGAATGCAATGGGAATGGGATACCTTAAGAAGTATGTAAAACAAGGAAAGATAGCATCAAGAATGAATGGAGGTTGCTTGGCTACAGCAAGAGAATGAGAAATACATTGAAGAAGTTTCATATTGTAGAAACAATGAATGAATAAGAATAATTTTCAAAGTATATGACTAAAAAGTAAAAGGACTGAGAAGGATAAAATCTAGGGAGATATGACAGGATGGAATTGATGAATTCCACAGAAGGGAGTTTGACAAGCTTAAATAATAAATGAAGCAGTATATGGATATATTGAAAGCAAGAATGGTTTGCAAGGATACAAAGGTAGGGAGCAGTAGGGTATGAATAGCTTAGTATTTCTTACTTATTTGATTTGTCTGATGGTGCTGAACTTGAAGGAAGCAGCATTTTGGATATGCATGTGTATATAGGGCAGAAGGCCAAAACAGTACAATGAGAAATGAAATGCTTTATTCATATATTCACATTCAGTCAGAATGTGACTGGACTGTTTAAAAGCCTGCTTAGTGAGGGTGGGGGTTATAGATCCTGAGAAATATATTGTCTGAGAAATGTACTTCCTATATGGTTCATCACTTCATTTTTCATAAAGCATCTGTTTTTTAACAAAGAGCAAAGAGCAAAGGTAGGATTGCAGTTAGCTTTCTGGGCCTTTAAATTGAATTGCCACAGATGTTGCAATTCAAAAATTGCCTGCCAGATTTCAAAAAAGGAAATATCTCTCTTGGGATTAAATTTAGACACAGAACCATCAGCAGCTAACCTTATAACAGCATTTCCATGAAACTTTGCAATGTTGGGGAGAGCAGATGATATTCCTTCAGGCACACAGATATTTCTTGATTTATAATCAAAACTGGAACCAGAACTCTTGTTGGTAAGCAAGACAATTGTCAATTCATGCCTCATTAATTTTCATTTATGGAGAATGGATTCGGCAGAGAGATGGTTGGATCAGGTGAAATGGGAAGCAATGGAACTGGCTTGTCATTATGTAACTAAATGACACATGAATATGTGAACATTCTCCACTGAAAAACACATGTGTTTCAGGGAAGTGATACATTTTAATGCAATTATTTTAACCACTGCTACCTCCCCTTTAAAAAATATTTTATTAATAAATGCATACAGATGCTTATCTCACCAAATATGACTCAAACACATTCTTGATTAAATATCAAGATTAAACATACACTGATATATTGACATCACATCATATACAACAATAAGAACACAATTCATTAAACATTCTTGCAAAATATAAAACATCCCTCCAATTTTCCCAACATTCATAAAAGCAGGGGAAAAGAGTATTCAGAAGAGCTACCAAAAAATGGAATTCAGTGACTGCCAAAGAAGCACTGAAAAGTTAGTTTTGATAGTCATTTCCTAGTCATCAAGGGGATTGTTGGTCCATGTACTGAAAAATTCAACTCAGCTTTATATGGTCTGGTTAGAGTTACACAGTGCTCATACTTTGCAATATCCAGTCTCTGAAAATAATCCACTGCCATAGAATTAGATCTCTGAATTGGGCTGTGAAAAAAGGGCTGAAGGTCTCTCGTGTTCTCTGCTCCAATCACAGCTGGGATTAAAATGTCATGGGAAATGGCCCCTTGGCAAACAGCAAGAGCAAAATTTTGTTCAGCCATGCTGAAAATCCTCTTGCTGCATGTTTTATTCCTACCAGAAACCTTGAAGCAATGGTTTGCTGGTGGTGGTGAGAGTTGGCTTTAGGCCCGACTTTAAAAACTCACAGAAGAAAAACTAATTGAGCTGAAATAAATTCAAACCATCCTTATTCTTTGGATTCAATAATGTAGCATCCAAGATAAGTGCATAAGGGCATTTCATTCATCTTGGAATCCAGTAGCAGCTTCTTCAATATGTAAATATACCCATGAGACTGGATCAATGTATTAGTCAGCTGACTCAAGCTTCAGCCTATAAACTGGTAAGACCATTTTGGTTCTGCAGATCAAAATGCATGCTTGTTTCAGTTTTAAAGGCACTTGGAACCTTTACACATGAAACTAAGGTATTTAGCCTTACCATAGTGAGTGACATTGTTATTTATTCATTAAATTACAAATTCAACAACTCCATAGTATGTCGCTACTAAGGTTTCAGTGATATTTTTATCCCACTCTTCTTCCAAGGAACATAATGCAGCTAACATTGGGTTCTTTCCCCTTTCTTTATCCTCACAAGGCTGGGATATGTGCAGCTGAAAGCAAGACAAATTCAAGATTTTCATGAATTTTACATGGTAGACTATGGAATTGAAATCTTGGCTCCACACTCTTGGTCTACAACTCTTAACAGCTATTCCATATTTTTACAACAGTAGTATGTCATTAGATCAAAGCTATTTAAATAGATTAACAATCCTAATTCTAATAAAAACAAATCTTTTCCAATCAAAACAAATGGTTTTCAAGAGATCATTAAACTGAATATTTACATTTCCCTTCTAGAGAAAGTTGCTATAATGGTGTATAAAACTCTCATTTTCTTCCTTATATTACTGATCTTACTAGCATAAGAAACTATACTAACTATGCTTGTAATGCTATGATTACTAGCATAAGAAACTTATGCTAGTTTCTACTTTTAAAATGGAAACTCAAGATTAAAAAGCAGAGTTCTTTAAAATATAATATAAATGATATTAATCAGATAATAGGATATAAGCATTGCAACATCTGAACATCTGGACGATGATTACAGAAATATATTCTCATTAAAAATGAAAGGCTGTAATTGTGTATTATTTAAGTCTTATATTGTAGTGTTACATTTCAACAACCCAATACACAAATGTTATGAAAAATGTACAAGATGCATAAATAATATAAATATGCTCAAACGTTATACATTTTGAGGTAGGAAATAAAGCTCCTTCTCCTAAAAGCACAGAATCTCTTTTGCAATCATAATAATTCATTAGAAATAACAAAGATGTACTGAGCTTTCCCTGTCAGTGTGATCAAAATACCATGGAGTAGCTACTATGTGATGCTCTGAAATTGTTTTCAATTATTGTCTTCTACCAAATTTTCTACTTTGCTGTGCAGCCATCCAAATTTTAAAATCTGTTTCTCGTGCTCATAAAAAGGTTCCCCTCTGTCCCATCCTTCCCATAAAAGGATGAGAATTTATTGAAGAGTAAGGCCAGCTTTACATTGTACTATTTGAAGCAGAGAATCAGACGGTTCTCTGCCTGCACCCAAAATTTACCACTTTGGAACTGAATGTTAAATTTTATCTTTAGAATAAGACATATCCATTGCTCAGAAAGATTTGCTTAGCTTAACAAGAGCAGTGCAGGCGAGGTGGGCAAATAGTCATCTCTGCACTTCAGTACCTCAAAGCATCTTCTACCGCCACTCAAATCCTTACAATGGAATCCTCAAGAGTTGAAATGAAACTTAAATGAAAATTTGGGACAGTTCTAACCAAGTCTGGTTTAAGTTACTTATCAGGTGATCCAGGCTAAACAGAGGATTTCCTTGGTTATTCTGCTAGCAATAATCTGGGCTGGTATCTGAAACAATTTTGCAATAGTTATTTTTAAAAAATAGTCTCTAGTAGCCTGATTAGAGTCAGAACTGCTGTGGACAAGATTGAAAACTCAACTTGCCCTACTCATTTGTCAGCTAACTTTTGATTCTGTGGTAGAAAATGAAGAGAGACAAAGCAACTGGAGGACATCTATTTTTATGGATACCAGAGCTTCCTGTTTCTGTGCCAAAAGCTGGATGAGAGAGCTAACTGTGCCATTGAGTCTGTTCATGAGGAACCATAGATAGTGGTTTTAACCAATGGTAAAACTTAAGTATTGGGCAGGTAAATGACCTCTTTTCAGGTTCAGGTATATGATTGTTTCTGACTTTGCTTAAAATGTTGCATGAATGCTGGTCCTATAGATTTTTATAGGATGCCAGTTAGTTGCTATTTAAGTTGTTGATTCAGTATAGTAATTTTGGACATTTCAAAGCTGTATCATAGAAAGTCAGTCATCTTATTGATTCTACTTTATGGAATGTGGGCTATTCTCCACTCAGCATTTATGAAGGATTTGTGACCCATGTATGCTGTGAAAGCTTGTTGATATCTTACTCTTCACTTGAATATTTGAATGACCCTCAGAGAATTAATGTGTTACTCATGTTGGGGAATGGTAGCAATAGTGTCATAGCTTACTCTCACCTGGAAAATTCCACATAATGGATTTGTTTCCATTCAAGGATGCATTCCAACATTTGAGTGAGAAGTGAACATGCTCCTTTTCAAGTCAGACACTGGAGCTGATTGAAATCTGCATCAAGGTTTTTGCTGTTGGCTGAGATCCAGAATCCATTTTCAATCAGAGAAAATAAAAAGAGGAATATCTTCATTGCTAAACAGCTGCTGCCTTTACATTCAAGAAATGTAATAACTGCTTAAAAGGAAAAACCTAAAATGCAAGGGAAGAGCCTTGGCAAAAAGAACTGCTTCATTCAACAGAACTATATTTGCATTCAAATGTTATAAGGTGGTAACTGTTTAATTAATTTCTTTTAAGAGTTTACTAAAATACAGGAGTGGAGGCTACCTGTACTAAGTATTCATTGTCCTGTTAGGATACTGTATAGGAACCAGGTTGAGGATAAACAACTTAAAGTACCTGGTGTGGGAAGACAACAGGGAGATACTTTGGATTGGTTGGAGAAGTGTTTCTCATCCTTAGCAATTTTAAGATGTATGAACTTCAACAACCTGGAATTCCCCAGTCAGCAGAATTCTGGGAACTCAAGTCGACACACATCTTAAGGTTTCTGAGGTTGAGAAACACCAGGTGGAACTTTGTTCTTCCCCTCTATTTGATAGTTAAAAGCAGTGTGGGTTTACACAAAAGTTGAAAACACAAATGCCAAATAATCTCTATATGGCTTGGGACCAGGGGTGGGATTCTACCAGTTTGCACCTATTCACTAGAACTGGTTGTTAACATTCTAAGCAGTTCCGGTTGTTAGAAGAAATTTCTGGCCTAATCCTGTAAGGAAGGCAGGAAGGAAACATTCTGGTGTTTCTTACAGAAACTGCCTCTCAGTTAACCCTTATTATATTCTTGGCAGGACTAGACTTCCTGTCTCTGGAACTTCTCTTAAGTTTTTTTTTCCCCCACACTTTGCTTGTGCGGAGTGACCATTCAAAGTTACAATGGCACTGAAAAAAGTGACTTATAACCGTTTTTCACACAACTGTTGCAGCATCCTCACAGTCATGACAGGCCAGGTGAGGATATTGGTACTTCGATATGAGTGATATTGAGTTGGCCACGCCCAGCCAATAACATGACCACCAAGCCATATCCACCCAGACACATGACCACCAAGCCATGCCCACCAACTAAGCCAGGCCCACAGAAACAGTTGTTAAAAAAATTGAATCCCACCCCTGCTTGGGACATCTATCAAATAGTATTTCTCCTCATCCCCAGTTCCCACATGTAGCAGCAAAGTGCGAACAATAAACTCCAGGAAGCACTTCCTTATGACAAGATGGCTAGTACTAAACTGCAAGCTGGTTGGAATACAAAAATGTATTCTTTAAAGACTATTTGTGAAATACTACTGTATGGATTGTTTTCCTTATCGCTGATTCTTTTCTGTCATTAATTTCTTCTAATGATTGTGGATTCTATTCTTCATATCCAATACTATGGAGTATTTTGATAGAACTGTCAACATGCTATTTTGACATTTACATGAATGATCCTTATGACATATACACATTTCTCATTTTTGCTATTATATCCAAAAGGCAAAACTATTGGATGAAGACATGATAAAATAGACCACACTCAACATTATTTGCATGTTGTTAGGTTCCAAACTTGTATAGGCCTGCTTAAGGATTTAGCATAACTAACTTGCAGACTCATATTATTCAGAACTGAAAGCCTCACATTGTGATAAATTCATTTTATTCCATCTCCTACATATAACTTTGCTGTCTGTGAAGTCAGTGAGGAGGAAAACAAATAGATGCTTTTCTGCCCCAGTTTTGCTTTAATAAACCAGCTAAATTTCATCAAATCCCACGGGAATCATCCAAGAAATATTTTCCTTACAGATTAATAAGGTTAGTACATAAATCTTGGCTCAAGTCATGCTTAATAAGCATGAAGATTGTTTGGGAATCAAGATCAATTAGAGTCTAACTGGTAATCCTGTGCAGATTAGAACTACATGAATGAAAATTAAGCTGCAATATTTATTTACAAGTGGATAAAAGATTTAAAGAATTGCCAAGCATATATAGTCAGAAGAAAAGAGTAGCAAAAATAAAACAAACTCAAGTGCCAATATTCACAATGCTACATCAGTCTTACCCAACATAGTACCCTCCAGTTTAAAAACAAAAAACGACAATTCTAGTAGCATTTAGCAATCTATGGTTTAAATACATGTAGAGGATGGCAGGTTTCAATCTGCCACATTCACATATTCTAAAATTCAGTGCTCACCATGTCTGCACTTCAAAGAGGTCTGGTCCCCTCCTTTCCAATATCTTTTGTGGGACATCAGTCTCCTGGAAATATTTGCACATTCAATATGACTATCTGCAGAAGGAACGGCTTGCCCATGAACCAGGACTCTGATAAGGCAAAGTCATATTGTGGTTTGCAAGAGAAGTATTCAAGATATGCTTGTTGTGAACATGGCAGACGTTTGAATAATAGCTCAAACATGTAATGTATCATGAAAACTTGGAATTCTTTTACACTAAGTATCACAGCACCAATAGCAGCTTCCTAGTACTATCTAGCCTGTTATATCATTAACTTCATACGTGGTTAATACAAGATCAGATGAATATTCTTGTGTTCTCTGTGCCAAATTCCATTCATCATTGCATGCATTAAAAATACAGATCAGATGTGTCCAACCCATGGCCCCACAAGATCATAAACTTTTAATATTTTATGTGAATTTTACATTATAAAACTATATTGTATATGTTATATGCAGCTCAAGATAATTCCTCTTCACTCAGTGCAGCCCAAGCAAGCCAAAAGTTTGGACATCCATATTTTAGATGAAAAATTACTTCACAAATACACAAGTACAGGACTGATGCAAGATATTGTACCAACTGCAGCAAGAATGATCTTTTTTTCCTTTTGTTGCATCAAGATCTTGCAAATTAACACCTTGCTTCAGAGCAAGACATCCTGGAAAAATCAGGGTCTACCACTGTTATAAAGCATGGAGCCTATTGTATGTATGGGGTTTTTGAAGCAGACAGAAAGAGAGGCAGGCAAACCTCAGTAGAAGGCAATCTGCTTTCCCATTGTATTTGCAGTACCACAGAACAAAACTAAAATATCCTGCAATGTTTCTAGCCTTAGACACCTTATGTGACAGGATGTGGTATTTGGCTACCATTCTGAAGTTGGCAGTCAAGTACCTACAGCAATCAGAAAAAAGCATGCGATGGCTACCCTTTGAGATGGAAATCTAATCCTGCATTAATTCTATATATTTAAAATTTATGGTGAAGATCAGTTTCTTCATTTTGTTTTGTTTTTTACTCCAAGGGAATATTTTTATTTTTTACTCATAGAAAACTTGGGAGGTAAACCAAAAATTATCTACAGTATTCTACTTAAGATCTTTATTCATTTCTTTCACTGCGACACATTAATCTTTATCAGTATTCTCTTAGTCTACTAATTTGTCATCTTGTATTATTACAACTTTCAACAGCTTTCGCACATTATCATTAATGGGATAATAATATCACATCAATTTTTTGTATTTTTTTTAAGGTTCATACTGACCAATGATTTGTACAGGCTCACCCAGCTTGTAATCTACCAGAATCACCATCTATCAAAGCCCCTTTAATGGCTTACAAAGGCTTAAATAGGTCAGTTCAGCCATCATTTGTTCTCAAGTATCTAACCAAAGTAGCTATGTAAAGAACCTGTCACATAGGCCAACGGATGCAAAAGGTATGTAAAAAGGACACAGCGGACGAGAAAATTTTCCATCCGTTGTTATCCGCTCTCAGAAGTGCCCCAAATTTGCATAAACAGAGTGGACAACAACAGAAAGGAACGGACGGGGAGAGGATGTAGCGAGGATGTAAAACAGATGCTCCACGGAAGCCTAGCAGATGGAAGTGGATGGAAGCGGATGGAAGTAGATGGCACATCCGCAGGGCTTCTGGGGGAGCACAGCGAAGCGGACGCGCAACGGAAGGAACGGATGCAGAGTGGATGCCTAGCGGAT
>BHFT01031588.1:0-19781 GCA_004320025.1 Laticauda laticaudata
TGTGGATGAGGACACCAGAAGGAAGGCAGCTTGTAAGAGGACCAGCCGAGACCTGGGCTACACTGCAGATGTACTCTAGGAGGGAAAGCACATGCACACCTGGTTATGCCGAAAAGTTACACCTCAAAAATCTGGGCAGGCCGCTGTCAAGCTCACTCACCGGAGAATGTACGTCATGGCCAAGTTGCAGTTTCCTGGAGGGTGGAGATCACCACCGAGGAGCAGCCCCTCTGAGACCCCCTCTCCTCGACAGCCCCAGACAGCCAGTCCTCTTCCAGCCAGGAGCCAGCTACCCTATCCAGGCGGTGTCTTCACAAGGGCCCCATGCAGGAGACCCCCCCAACAGCTGGCACTCCCCATGGGCGGCGACTTGGCAGGATCCCGTCCAACAAATTGGAGGAAGAAGCTAGCAGCCACCAGAAGACCAACCCACCCCACCCCACCCCCAGCTCCACAGGATGCAGGCAGAGAGGCAGACCTGGTGGGCCAGGAAACCACAGTTCCTGTTTGGAGATTCAGGGACACAATGAAGACCAGCACAGAACTTCTCTCTCAGCGGTCCACTTGGACAGAGGATCCCAGGCCGCCCCAAAACCCCCCCCCCCCCAAAAAAACCTTTTTCAATCACCTACGTTGATCCACCACCCTGAGGACCGTGGCTGGGAGGCCCAGTACCAGGTGATGAAGGAGAAGATAACAGCCCTCTGCACAACCCTCAAGGCCAGCGCTGAACCTGCTACGACCAGTCCAGGGTCTGCCCTCACTCCAGGACTATGTCACAGGCCTTCCACGGCTTTCAACAGCCTCTCACCTACCAAGGTTACGGATACCAGGACTTCCAGAGCAAAAACAGACCTTCCCAGTCCAGGCCCAGGTTCATCGCCGCCACAGATGCCACACCTCACCCCAGCTGCAGACCAGACAGCCCCACTTAAACTCCCTTCCTCCAACCCCACAGCAAGGCCCGTCACGGCAATCTTCATCAGTCTGTGCCTCACATCTCAGGAACTTGATAAAAGGGCCTCTACAACCTTCATGGGACTTGATGTCAGCTCTCAGAGAGCTTTCCTAAAACACACCATCCCCTGTTGTACTCTCGGGGCCAAAACCACAATGGCGGCCTCAGACCAGCACTCAAGCCACAGCCACCTCCACAGTCCTCTGCCCGCTTACAGCTGAGACCATAGACTGCACTCAGAGTGACTGAGAAGAGTGCCAGAGGACGAGTTGTTTACTTGTTCAGTTTATCTTGCTTAAGACACTTTACTTGGTTCATTTTCCCTTATTTAATAAAAGTCATTACAGTTTTACTAAGAAAGGTTAATAAAGGATACTTTGCTTAAGACACTTAATTCAGTTTTACTTGGTTCATTTTTGCTGATTTAATAAAATCATAAAGTGTTACCTAGGAAAGTTAACAAAGGTTATATTTGCTTAAAGACACTTGGTTCATTTTTGACCTTAGTGAAGTGTTGGTTGAAAAACTTTAAGGAAAATGGTGAAGCCTTTGCATGCTGTGAGGTAGATAAAGGATAGTTGTAGGGATAGATAAACCTCCAGTGCAAGCATAGTGGGACTGTATGTTTCACCATCCCAGCTGCCACACATATGGACCTTTTTTATCAATAAACAATTTATTCATTTGATAAAACACATTTTCAAAATAACCTAGCTCTTCATTTTTAATGCCCTATTCATTTGTAGGACCACTCAACAGTACATGGCATAATCTCATAGTGTTATGCAACAGGCTCAAGGAAGGCATCATTAATCATTCTATCATCCCTTGTCTTGCCACTCCACTGCTCCAAGCGGGGAGTTGCCACAGTGTCTCAGGAGTGTGCGTTGCTTCTTCCTTCACGGAAGCTCTGTTGGGGCCTTGTACATCCACAGTGTCTATTCAGGTTTCAATCCGTTCCCCCATTCACCAGGCTCCATGTCCCCATTGTCCTTCGTTGACGGTCCACAAGTCTGTTCTGCAACACTCGGTAGTGGGGTGCACTGAGATTGTGTAGGATGCAGCAAGCTTCCACGATTGCTCCTCACAGTCTCTGGGTAATTGCTGCATGGTGGTGAGAAGTACCTGGACCTGTGCCAGGGATGCCAAAAGGCGTTCCTTTCCACCACCCGTCTTGCTCTGGACAGCCTGTAGTTGAAGATCCTCTCTTCACGTTCGTGAGGATCTTGAACTGTTACAGCTTCATGAGGTAGGTTCTGAAGGGGAGAAGGCGTCATCATCAAGAGAAGTAAGGGGCACCTTGTGTGTTGTTGGGTAGGGGGTCTGGATCTGGAAACTCATGATGAGGTTGCGTTCCCCAGCCCACCCTTGAGGTAACTGGTCTGTATACCGTGGCCAGCTGAAAAGCTGACCCGTTGCCGAAGCATCGATGTACATGAACTTGTAGTCAGCATCAACCAGGCAAAGAGGATGATACTTGAAGAAGCCTTGTTAGTTGTGATAAGTGCGACCCTGAGTTGGCTGGGAGCTTTGCAGGCCACGTGCTTCCCATCTACAGCTCCAACGTTGTGGGAAAGTTTCCACCTCTGATCCACTCTTCTGCAAGTTCTCCAGCCTTGTTTCAATGGGTGGGGCACTTGAGGAGCTCCTTGCACGTATTCTTCGATGATGGCTTCAAACCACTTCTATGACCACTTTGCTGATGCTGTTGTGTGGTACCCTCCATGCATACTTGCCTGTTTCTGTTATGTTGGATTCCAGAGGCCAGGTGCCGCAAGTCAGTGCCACCTTCAGTCCAGCGCGTCCAGGTGGCACAGAAGTTGGTGTCGGCTTGGTCAACCGTGGGTCTAAGACGCTGTACAACTTCGTCAAACAGGCTGGTTGGCATCCTCATGAAGTAATGGAATGCACGAGGTCTTCATTCCTCAGCTCCACATTAACTGGTCATACAGTCCAAACTCCATTCTTCTCAAATCCATCCTTGGACCCACACAGCTCTTGGACGTCTCCTTTCTTCCTCCTTCTGTATAAAAAGGTGAAACAGTCTGAACAGGTTTTGGTTCTTGGTGATTGAGATCGCAGCTACCATAGCGACTGTGTCCATGATCCAATGGTGGAGAACAATTGATTGATGTGGAAGACCAAGACAAGGTTGAAGAGTCGGTACATCACTGCTGCTGGGACTCATACTTGAGATCCAGTATGAATTTCTCCCCCCTTTTTATTAGAAATATCTGGTAGTCCGCTAGGTGTCCTTCTACATATTCTAGACATCTACTGCAGACATTCCTAAATATCTGAGATTACATCCCAGATACAAACGTTTTGTCCATTTTTAATCTTTTGATATACAAGATGCATACGCTTAATCCTTTCTATTTCCGTGCTACTGTGTGACTACCATGTACCTTTGTTTCCTCCCTCTTTCTGTTTTCAGCTGCAGTGGATGTGAGTTGAGGCGATTGCAGAGGATGCAGAGAGGATACAGAGGACTTTTAAGCCCATTCCACTGCCACCAAGGAGATGCAAAGAGGGATGTAAAAATTGACAAAAAAGCTTGCATCATTGGGAAAATGCGATGCATCCATTGTGTACTCCACTTGCGTACGTTGATTCATACGCTCTATTCCCGTCAAAAATCTGTTACTGCTTATTTCAACCGCCTCAAAAAGTTGTTGAGCTGCACAAACTTTTTGAGCGGATGAACTTTTCTGCCGTGTCGATCTACATTTCGTGAACAAATACGGGCAACAAAATGTTCTACGTCCATTGTCATCGGTTTACATGTCCGCTGTATCCTCTCGGCATCCTTCTGGGCATTCCCCGCAACTCACATCCGCTGCAGCTTGAAGCGAAAGAGGAGGAAGCCGAAAGGTACATGTTGTTGCTGGGTCCTGCTGCTGACTGGTGGTGCTGGCTGCTACTGCCTGCTGCTGGTGTACTGAACCAGCCCCAAGGCCCTCAAAGCCCTGCTGATGAGGGCCCAGAAGGCCCTGCCAGAGGGAGGAAGAGGCATTCGAAGGAGAAGGAGAAGGGGAGAGGAACATTACTCCATTACAGAAGGACCATGAGGAGGAGGTGTCGAATGCTGAGGGAGAACAAGTACCTTGCTGGAGGAAGGGCCACAGCTATATCGAAACACCAAATGGGAGCAGGAGGTTTGGAGAGAGAAGGCGGAGAGCCCTGGCCTAACACTTCTGGTGTCCCTCCTGGGGTGGTGAAAACATATGGCAACACCTGGTATGGCAAGCCTGGCACCTGAAGAGATCCGGGCAGGCTGCCTGTCAAGCTTCACGGACCGGGAGGACCTACATCATGCCAAGTGCAGCTTCCTGGCAGGGTTGAGATCCACACGAGGAACAGCCCTCTGTAAACCCTCTCCCTCAGAAACAGCCCACAGGACAGCCATTTCCTATTCCAGCCAGGAAACAGCCCATGTGGCCAGGCAGGTATCTCGGAGTGCCCACGACAGAGGACCCCCCCGAAATAGCTGCACACCCCATGCCAAGAGACATGGAAGATCCCTTCTCAAATGGGCAAGAAGAAGCAGCAGCCACCAGGGACCAACCCACACCCACAACCCAGCTCCACCTCCACAGAAAGTAGACAGAGAGGGCAGGACCAGAGGACAAGAGCCACACTGTCCTCTTGGAGATCAGGGACCACAATTCAAGAAACAGCACAGATTCCTCCTCAAGGTGGCTACACTTCAGAGATTCCATCCTCAAACCGCAAAAGCCCTTCGTTCACCTACGTGACCCAAGACCCTCATGGATATGCGACGAGACCCAGTTACCAGGTGATGAAGGATAAAAATCACAGCACTGCTGCACCACCCTCCAGGCCAGCTGAAACCTGTGCTCCCACGCACTCCAGGTTGCTCCTCCACCAAAGCGAGGTCACAGCCTTCCACGGCTTTCAACAGCCCTCACCTACCATACTTGAGTTACCAGGACTTTCCCACACCAGAGATCCCTTCCCAGTCCAGCCCAGGTACATCGCACACCACAGACGGCCTCACCTCACCCAGCTGCAGACCAGACAGCCCACTACACTCCTTTCCTTCCTCCACCCCACAGCCAAGCCCGAGTCCTCAGAACATCTGTCACTGGTGTTGGGACTGACATCCAGGCCCTAGACGAAGGGCTTCTCAACCTCACGGGCCTGGGCCAGCTCTTCTGAGAGCTCCTGACACACCATCTCCTTGTTGTCCTCTCGGGGCAGGCACCCCATGCCGCCTCAGACCAGCACTCCAGCCACTGCCACCTCCACAAGCCCCTGGGCACCTTTTACACTGAGACCATGGGGCCATGCCTCAGAGTGACGAGAACAGTGCCAGAGACTGAGTTGTTACCTAGTTTGACTTTATCTTTTGCTTGAGGGACACTTTACTTGGGTCATTTTTGCTTTTACAGTTTGTTATTTTAATTGAAGGTTATCTTTTGCTGCACACACTTGGTCATTCTTTTACTTATAAAGTCTTGGTGGAACTTTTAGAAAAATGGTTAAGCCTTTGGCATGCTTGTGGGTTGGGAAGGATAGCTGTGGGATCGATAATAGCTATGGATGGGGCAAGGATAGCTGTGAGATGGATAAACCTCCAGTTCAAGCATAGTGGGACTGTATGGTCCATCTCCCAGCGCCCTTTTTCTATCAATAACAATTTATTCATTGATTCAACACATTTCAACATAAACAAAACTCTTTATTAATTCCCTATTCATTGTTAAGGCCATTCAACATACATGCACAATCTTCATCAGTGTTATGAGAGGAGGCTTCAAGGAAGCATCCATAAAGCATTTACCATCCTGTCTTGCCACTCCACTGCTCCAGCTGGGAGTTGCACCAGTGTTTCAGGAGGTTGCGCTGCTTCTTCCCTTCACGTGAAGCTCTGTAGGCCTGGTACATCCACAGTGTCTATCAGGTTTCGCCTTGCCTCCAGTCACCAGGCTCCATGTCCCATGTTGCCTGTGTTTGACGGTCCACAAGCTGTTCTGCAACACTGACGGTAGCGGGTGCGCATGAGATTGTTGCAGGATGCAGCAAGCTTCCACGATGCATCTCAACAGTCCTGGGTGATGCTGCATGGTGATGAGAAGTACCTGGAACCTGTTGGCTAGGTGCCAAAGGCGTTCTCCACCACCTGTTTTTCCCTGCGACAGCCTGTAGTGAAGGGACCTCCTCTTTCCAGGTGAGGCCCATCTTGAACTGTACGGCTTCATGAGGGTAGGTTCTGAGGAGAAGTGTCATTCCCCCATGGATGAAGTAGGGCACATCTTGTGTGTCGTTGGGCAGGGGGTCTGGATCCTATGGAAACCTATGATGAGGTTGCATTCCAGCTCATCCTTTAGGGTCACTGGTGTTGTATACCTTGGGCATCTGAAGGTGACCTGTTTTGCCTGAAGCATTGATGTACATGAATATAGTAATCAGCATCAACCATGGCAAAGAGGATTGATGCTGATGAAGCCCTTGTAGTTGTGATAAGTGGACCTTGAGTTGGGTGGAGCTTTGCAGGCCACGTTGGCTTCCCATCTATGGCTCCAACGGTGTGGGAAATTCCACCTCTTGATACCACTCTTCTGCAACGTTTCTTCATCCTTTTCTTCAGTGGTGGGACACTGAAGGAGCTCCTCCAGTATTCTTCAAATGATGGCCTGCACCACTTCTGCTACTGACCACTTTGCTGATAGTGTTTGTGGCACCCTCTATTGCATACTTGCATGTTCTGTATGTGGTCCAGGGCCAGGTGTAGCAGAGTCAGTGCCACCTTCAGCCCAGGGTCCAGGCTGGGATGGAAGTTGGTGCTTGGCTTTGGTCAACCTGGGTCTTCAGACGCTGTACAACTTCATCAAACATGGCTGGTGGCTCCTCATGAAGTGCTGGATATGCACGGAGGCTCATTCCTCAGACTCCACCATTTCAGTCTTGTCATACAGGTCATACTCAGCTCTTCTTTCGATTCCATCATCGGACCCACACAGTTCATTGGACGTCTCCTTCTTCTTTGCTTAGAAAAGGTGAAAGAGCCTGAAGAGGGTTTGGGTAACTGTGGTTGAATTGATGGTGTCTAAACAAAAGGAGTGTGGCGTTGATCCATGGTGGAGATCAATGGATTGATGCTTTGAAGAGCAAGAGCAAAGGCTGAAAGCAGGTCTGCACACCACGTCTGCATGGACTGAAAGTGAGATCCAGGTGATTTCCTCCCTCTTTGATATGAAAATAGCGGTTTTTTCCACTAGGTTTCCCTCTGCATCCTTAGACATCCTGCAGACATACTAAATATCCGAGATACAATCCCATATACAACGTTTTTTCCATTTTTAATGCTTTATGTCCGGAGGTGCATCTTGCTTTCATCCTTTCTCTGTCCTTGCTACTAACGCTGTGTGACCGTTTCCACCGTCAGTTTCGCTTCCTCCCTCTTTCCGTTTTTCCGTGGAGCGGAAGCGAGTTGCACAGATGCCACAGCGGATTGCCGAGCGGATACAGGCGGACGTTTAAATGGATGACGGCAGACAAAGAACATTTGTTTCTCGTGATGTGGTCGCGATTGTACAATGGACGCAGGTGGAAAGTTATTCCGCGAAAAAAGTTTGTGAACAGCTTCAAACTTTTTGAGCAGATGAAATTCAGTAAGACGGATGCTGGACGGATAGATAGGGGCGTATGATCACACACGCAGTGAGGACAGAACGGATGCATGTCGCGTTAAACCAATGGATGCGGCAAGTGTTTCTCTTTGTTTAACATTCCTCTTGCATCCGTTTGGTGCAGTGGTGACATGGGCTTTAAACTGTATGACTTTTATTTCAAAAAGCAAAATGACCAAGTAAAGTGTCTTTAAGCAAAGATAGGTGAACAGGTAAACAACTCAGTCTCTGCCACTATTCTCAGTCACTCTGAGGCATGTCCATGGTCTCCGCTGTCGAGCGGCCAGGGACTGTGGAGGTGGCTGTTGCTGGGTGCTGGTCTGAGGTGCCATTGGGGTGCCTGGCCGAAGAGTACAACAGGGATGGTGTGTTCAGGAAGCTCTCAGAGAGCTGACTCAGTCCCGTGAGGTTGAGAGGCCCTTCCTCAAGGACCTGGGATGTCAGGCCACAGTACTGGAAGAGATTTTCTGTTGAGGGCTTGGCTGTGGGGTGGAGGAAGGAGTAGATAGTGGGGCTGTCTGGTCTGCAGCTGGGTGAGGTGACCGTCTGTGGCGTGGATTGGAAGGGATGCCTCTGGTGTGGAAAAAGTCCTCCGTTACTCATATAATTGGAAGGTGAGGGGCTGTTGAAAGCCGTGGAAAGGGCTGTGACATCCCTGGGTTGGAGGAGCAACCTGGAGGGGTTGGAGCAGGTTTCAGCTGGCCCTGGAGGCGTGGTTACAAGCAGTGCTGTGATTTTCTCCTTCATCACCTGGCACTGGGCCTCGGGCAGGTCCATGAGGGTCTGGCTGACATAGGTGATGAAGGGCTGCGGTTAGAGGATGGCATATCGCTGTGGACCAGCTGAGAGAGAAGATCTGTTGCTGGTCTTGATGGTTGTCCCTAATCTCCAAGCAGGACAGTGTGGCTCTTGGCCCTCCAGTCTGCCTCTCTGCCTGCTTTCTATGGAGGTGGAGGTGGGGGTGGGGGTGGATTGGTCTCTGGTGGCTGCTTCTTCTTGCTCCATCTGAGACAGGGGATCCTCAACATCCTCCGGCACAGGGAGTCAGCTGTCAGGGGAGTCTCTGCCGTGGGGCCCTCGAAAGACACCTGCCTGGACACGGTAGCTGTCTCCTGGCTGGAGAGGACTGGCTGTTCTGCGGGCTTTCTGAGTGAGAGGGTCTCAGAGGGGCTGCTCCTCAGTGGGCGGATCTCACCCTCAGGAAGCTGCACTTGGCCATGACGTAAATCTCCTGGTCAGTGAGCTTGACAGGCAGCCTGGCCAGATTTCTTCAGGTGCAGCTTGCCATACCAGGTGTGCATGTGCTTCCACCATCCCAGGAGTTGTCTGAATGTATAGCCCAGGCTCTCTGCCTTGTCTTTCCATGCTGCTGCTTCTTCTTGGTGTTGCCGATACCAGTCTGTGGCCTTTCTCCACAGTACTCTTTCTCCCTCAGCCATTCCAGCACCTCCTCCTCATGGTCCTCTCTCCTTCTCCTTGACTTTGCCTCTTCCTCCCTCTGCAGGGGCTTGAGGGCCTTCAGCAGCAGGCTTTGAGGGCCTTGGGGCTGGTCCATAACAGCAGGAGCAGCAGCAGCAGAAGCACCAGCAGGAGAAGCAACCAGCAGAAGAACCAGCAGCAGCAGCAGGAGGAGAAGCACCAGCAGCAGCAACACCAGGAGCACCACCAGCAGCAGAAAGCACCAGCAGCTTCAGAGTCAGCTCCAGGGGGTGGAAATGGTGGTTCTTCTTACCAAGGCTGGCAGGAGTAGGCAGAGGCTTTCTCTTCTTCCCTGACTGTCGAATCATGGTTCTGATGAAGATGTCTCTGGCGAAGCAGGTCTTTCCCCTGAATGCTGACTGCTTGTGAGCTGCCATCCTTTATATCCGTGGAGCTGACACAGTTCATCCTCCCGCATGCGCAGTGACCGCTTTGCATCCGCTATGAATCCTATAGGCATCCATGAATGCATTCACGAATCCGCTACCACATCCGCTACGCATCGCTCCTTTCCGCTATGCATCCGCTTCGCTATTCTCCCCTGGAAGCCCTTTGGCTTCCATCTGGTAGGCT
This sequence comes from Laticauda laticaudata, assembly GCA_004320025.1. Classification (NCBI taxonomy): domain Eukaryota; kingdom Metazoa; phylum Chordata; class Lepidosauria; order Squamata; family Elapidae; genus Laticauda; species Laticauda laticaudata. Next base: position 9,667 of record BHFT01031588.1, read on the forward strand.
TCCTATGAACATCCGCTTACCATCCTCGCTACATACTACCCCGTCCGTTCCTTTCCATTGTTTTCCAATTTCTGTTTATGCAAATTTGGGGCACTTTTGAGAGCAGATAACAACGGATGGAGCCACCCCCGAAATTTGCTCATCCCGTGTGTCCTTTTTGCATATGTTTTGCATCCATCAGCCAGTGTGACCTAGCCTTTAACGGATGATAACGGACATAGAACGTTTGTTGCCCATATATGCCACAGATGGACATCGTACGCGGTGGAAAGTTCATCCGTTCACAAAGTTTTGTGCAGCTCAAAACTTCTTGTGCAGAATGAAATCTCAAGTGGACGGATGCCGAGGAGATAGATTAGCGTTAGAGCGTATGAAACACGTATGCAGTGAGTACACAATGGATGCATAGCGTTTTCCAACAGATGGCAAGCTTTTTTTACATCCTCTTTGCATCCGTTAATGCAGTGGGACAGGGGCTTTAGTCTGGTATATGTTTCCTGGTGTAATGTATATTTTTATTTTTATACAAGTAGATGTTAATTGTAAAAATGACCATTGCAGAAATCAAGTGAACTGTTTTATGGTCATCAGAGCTCTCTTTTCCCTAGACTAGACGTCCTCAAACTTGGCAACTTTAAGACTTGTGGACTTCAACTCCCAGAATTTTCTAGCCAGAAGTCTTAAAGTTGCCAAATTTGGGGACCCCTGCCCTAGACAGAAGCGCTACTGGGCAATGGTTAAGTGTCTTTTTGGTTGCAAATTCTGAACAATTGTCAAATGGCCCTTTTGTTCCAAGTTTCAGTTTTACTGATTGATTTGATGTCATTTAGCTCCAAATCACTCTGGATAGCACACAGCACACCAAATATATCAAAAACAATATATAGTGGAAGCAAACAGCAAGACCAGACAATGGAAAAACCAAATTCAAGTAGTTTCAATTCAGAGTAGTATAAATGCTTTTCAAAGGAAACAGTGACCAGCTATTTTGTATTTTTAGAAACGGATTGTTTCACTATTTGTTTGGACTATTGCAGTATACACTCCATGGGACTGACTTTGAAGACCGCTTGGAAGCCTCAGTTCGTCCAGAACAGTGTCTTAAATTCTTATGAGCATCACTTGGTTTTCCCATGTAATACCTTTGCTTCAACATGTCCCAAATGTGTTTTTTCAAGAGGCAACTGGACTTTCTGGTTTTTCTTTGAAGACATTTCACTTCTCATCCAAGAAGTTTCTTCAGAGCTAAAGGAAGCTCTGGGACAACCATGATCTGAATAACTGAGAATCTCCATGGACATTTTGCTTCAGCAGTTGCACTTATTACCAATATGCTTCTGGGTTGCTGTTTGTCCCCTTTTAAAACCTTGCCTAGATAGATCCATGTGATTAGCTACTTCTAACTGTCTTCTATTAAGATAAGAGAGAAGGTTCTCTCTGGATCCAAACCCTTAGGGAGTGCCATCTGCAGGTATCTCAAATCCAGTTCTCCTTAGCCATGTCCCACCTTCTCTGGAGCAACGTCTCCCCTGATATCAGACAGGCTGGCAAGTCATCTAGCTTTCTACACCCCCATTAAAATTTGTCTTTTTCAATGGTCCTTTAAGGCCCAGACAGCTGTTTTTTTGTTCCTCCATGGTGGATGAATATGTTTTACCTATAGGTTATTCCTCCTTCTGGGAAATGTATCTTGATATTATTATATACTGCTTTAATTATGTGATTAATTATTGGAGTGTAGGCTGTTTGAGAGGAGTTATGATTAGAATGACATAGAAACCAAATAAATATCGTTGTCATCCTAGAAGATGGATCTAAGCATACAGATGATAACAAGCTGTCCAGAAGCAATAAGATACTGGATAAAGACCGTAATTACAAAATGACTCTGATAAGGGAAGAGAACAGAGGTCCTTTCATAGTGGAAAATCTGGCACATACAAAATATGCCTGCTATTGTTTGTGCGGTATGCAAATGGAGTATATATTTAATGCTGCAAAACAGCATTAAAAAATCAATAAACAGTTCCTTAGCTGCAGAGAAGGAATTGTGAAGCATACAGGAAGTCCACTACCCTGATTATAGAGAACCGAAACAGACTAATCAAGAAATAATTCTGGAAAAGATAATAGTTCAATTAAGTGAACTCAAAATAATAGCAATAACTCTTAAGACTTATATACCGCTTCATAGTGCTTTACAGCCCTCTCTAAGCAGTTTACAGAATCAGCATATTGTCTCCAACAAGATGGGTCCTCATTTTACCCACTTTGGAAGGATGGAAGGCTGAGTCAACCTTAAGCCCCTTCAGGATCGAACTGCTGGCAGTCAGCAGAATTAGCCTGCAATACTGTTTAATATCTAATACTGATTAGATTGTATTAGATACTGATTGCATCTAATACTCATTAGATACTTCTAATCACTGTGCCACTGCAACTCCTGGACTAGACTATAGTTCTAGACTACGGACTATAGTTAGCTGGTCTTTAAAAAAGAAGCAGCAAAAAGAAACTTGTGAGTGACACAAGCTGTATCAGCTGGACTATACAGTACTTCAGATCCAAAAAAGTGCTTCACAGACCAAAGTGAAAGAAATGTAGCATCTACCATCTATAGAAGCAGCTGCATCTTACATCTTCCAACAACTGCATCTTTTTCCAAGATGGCACAATAACTCTCTGCAGCTGGCAGAAAAGACTATATTTCCATACACGCACACATCCATATGTTCTGAAACCTTTTTTGGCCTTTGGATCCAAAGCTTTCCACAACTCTATTCATCAGTATTTGCCTGGTCAATGGGTTAGTGTTACAAAAACAAATCAATAAATATATTGTTAAATAAATAAATAAAAAAAATAAATACATATATAAATAAATAGCAGAGAAAACACAAAGGCAGCAATGTTTTTTGAATTCTTTATAAAAATTGAAAATGTGGAAGCATCATAAATTTGTATCGGAATCCATGACCATGACAAATGCTTGTATTTTCAACTTACTTCTTCACAAGTACTAAGAACAACTTTACTTATTGCATTAGATTTTTAGTGCAGTCATTTTAGTCACATAAAGTAGTCATCTAGGAAAAGAGATGGAGCTTAAAAAAGCTACCATAACCCCAAAGAGAACCAAAAACTCATTTCACAATTTTTCTTTTTCATTTAGCATAGAAATTAAACTTCAAACTGCTCAGTGCTTAAAAGAATGAGACATCTAGGGAAAATACAAATATATTGTAATATAGTCTGTAGTCCAGAATATAAGATAGTCTTCTGCATAAATTTGATCAAATACAATTGTATTTTATAATTCTGTTAGGTATTTTCTTAAAGTTATAGGTAGTCCTTGACTTACAATAGTTTTGTTTAGCGACTGTTCAAAGTTACAACAGTACTGAAGTATGACTTATGACTTTTTTTCACTGTTATGACCTGTGTAGCATCCCCACGATGATTTGAGCAAAATTCAGACACTTGGCAACTGATTCATATTTATGACCGTTGATGTGTCCCAAGGTCATGGGATCTCACCTTTTGTGACCTTCTCAGAAGCAAAGTCAATGGGGATCTCACTTAACAACCAGCTTATTAACTTATCAGCTGCAGTGATTCACTTAACAACTGTGCCAAGGAAGGCTGTAAAATGGGGCAAAACTCACCTAACAAATTTCTCAATAATAGAAAATTTGGGTTCAATGGTGGCCATAAGTCGAGGATCATCTGTACGTGGTCCTCAAGTTAAAACCACAACCGAGCTCAAAATTTATGTGAGAAATTTGTTAAAGTGAGTTTTGCCCCATTTTACCACTTGTCTTGCCACAGTTGTGAATTGAATCATTGAAATTGTTAAATTAGTAACCGGGTTGTTACGTGAATCTTGCATCCCCATTGGCTTTGATTGTCAGAAGGTCACAAAAGCTGATCACATGACCCCGGTACACTGCAATGGTCATAGGTATGAACGAGTTGCCAAACATCCGAATATAAATCACGTGACCATGGGGATGCTGCAATGGTCATAAGTGTGAAAAATGATTGTAACTCAGTGCGTTGTAACTTCAAACAGTCACTAATCGAACTGTTGTAAGTCAAGGACTACTTGTATTAGCTGCACATTGAAGTAACAAAAGCATTGGCATTTTTAAAATAAAATGCCAATTTTCTTTAAAATGTTTTAAAATAAATCCATTTTTTTTCTGATCTTTTATGCAGTTTAAGAAAATAATTCTATATTGGCATTGCTTTTTTTCTCCACTGCAGAAAGTCCCATTAAAGTAAAAAGTAAATTCTCACACTGAATCACTTTACATCCTGGTTAGAGGGGTAGCCACAGGAACTACATTTTCTTTTCTTTTCACACAGTGAATTAGATCTGAACTGTCTCTATTCAGAAATACAGAACCCCGAATGATACTGGGGGAGGGGGGAGAATGGAAAGTATTTGTGCAATATCTGCAGACATCCAGACAGAAGAAAAAGGTTTCTTTGAACTTGTCATTGGAAACCTGAAGGCAGAAAAAGTTCCCATCTATCTTTAGAGACTCTCACCTTCTTAATCTTCTTCACTAGAAATATAATGATCTGCATAATTGAAAGCTGGAAAATTAATGGCTAGTTCACTCCATTTTTTGTAAATTTTCTTTGAGGTGCATTTCTTATCTTTGAAATGCACCACAAAATTTTTTATTTTTAAGCAAGGAAGATCTAGACCTTTGTATACCATCATAGTTCCCCAAATCTGGAAAAAAAAGTGAGAAAATCATATTAGGAATATACCTATACAAGAATTTGATGTTGCTGGACTCCCATTCCCAGCTATCATCATCATCCAAAGGGATTGGATTGTGGGAGAGATGGCTCAGTAGTATTTGGACAATCCAACCCAGGACTAACCCAAAGATACCCAAATTACAGTAATCAATTCCGACACTCACCTGGCCACATTTCCTACAGATAATGTTCCCATTTGTTTGATAATCTGCTTCTTTTGCTCGCAGTGTCTTATTTTCCCTTACAATATAAAGGTCTCTGAAGTGAAAAATTGAACAATTTACTTATTTTTTTTTTTAAAGGAAGACGTTATGACTAGTTTTTCATATAGGCAGGAAGAGTTCATCGCACCAGATAAGCATCACTGACACTTCCTGTAGATTCAGCCCTATCTGCTGGATGAGTCACCTAGACTACAGGCCAGAAATCCTCACTCTTTTGCAAGTGTGGTATTTAGCTTTGTGGTGAGCTCTAGAAGTTCATTAGTCAGATGCAGGAATAAAATGAAGCTATGAAAAAAAAAATGAACTGGCTGAAGGGGCAATGATATTCAATACCAGCGACATTTCCTAAGTCAAAGCACTGGGATTACAACACAAGCCCACATCTATTGTACTTGTCAGTGGTGGGATTCAATTTTTTTTACTACCGATTCTGTGGTGGGGTTTGGTGGGCATGGCACGGGAAGGATACTGCAAAATCCCCATTCCCTCCCCACCCCACTAGCCTGCTTTCCAGCTCCGTTTTCCTGTGCAGGGTAACAAAAGAAGACCCAGCTGATCAGCTGGGTCTCAGGAAGCAAAGTTTAGATCGGGGCAGGGCCAGTCAGAGGTAGTATTTCCTGGTTCTCCGAACTATTGCAAATTTCCACTATCGGTTCTCCAGAACTGGTCAGAACCTGTTGAATACCACCTCTGCTCCACGGTCTCTTCCAACTCTGATGTTCTGTGTTCAATCAGGACAAGACTCCCTGATTGTAACACAAACAGATACACACACAAAGATGGACTTACGCAAATTCCTTTTTAACGTTGACATGATGCATATTTAAAATAACTTGAATGTCATCTCCTGAGCATTTTGGATCCTTGCAGTTTTTGCAGTGGAACATGATCAGGGAGGGGTTCTCCTTGTATTGTTTAAATTGTTCTTTCTTTGCCTTCATTTTCATTTCCATGCAGCTTTGCAGCTGAAGCTCTTTGATCTAGCAAAGAAATGGACAGAACTGGGAAATAACTTCCAACTAAAATTTCATATCATCCAGGAAAATTCATGTTGGATTATTTTAAAATTGGAATAATTAAAAAAAAAACTTTCCTTTTTCATGACTTAAAGTAATTGCCTAAATACTGAATGTCTTTATTACATTACAATATATTACAATATCGATCATCCTCGTTTAAGACCCTAACTGTGCCACTAAGTGAAGCAGTGGCTAAATGGGACATCATGTGACTGTAAGTGTGCTTTCAGCCTGGAAGAGACAAGACTACTTAGTTTCATATCTTTGACTTTTTATTTTTATTTTTTTGCCTCCTAACCACTTCCTTATCTTTTAGAATGCTCAAGTGCCCACTTACTGTCTTGTACACATGAAAAGCAATGCAACCATGCCACCGTGTGCCATGCAAACAGTTGACAATACTCTCTTGAAATCTCTTTCTCTCCAATATCTCCATTCTGTGACAGGGTGGGAGAAATCAAGTGATTTCTGCAGGCAATCTCTCCTTTGTGAGCATAATCATATTGCATTTGATGTGCAGAAGTGCTTACTCTCTTGAAATCTCTATGTTCTACACAGTGGTGGGATTCAAAAATTTTTACTACCAGTTCTGTGGGCATGGCTTGGTGGGTGTGGCAGGGGAAGGATACTGTAATATTTCCAGTCAGATGTGGTACTTGCCGGTTCTCCGAATATTCAAAATTTCCACTACTGGTTCTCCAGAACTGGTCAGAACCTGCTGAATACCACTTCTGGTTCTACAGGGGAAGGGACAGGGGTGGGATTCTACCAGTTCTATCTGGCTCTACAGAACCGGTAGCTCCAAAGAGCAGCAGACACAGAACCGATTCTGTGTCTGCTGCTGTTTTGGCCCACCCGCGCTCCTGGGCTCTTACCTGTCCTTTATTTCCTGCTTTTTCAACCGTAGCTGCTTTGCGCGGCACAGTTGTGGTTGAAAAAGCAGAAAAAAAGGGCTTTTCCAACCCCTGCGCACCCACATGCAGCATTGCTCAGCTGTCCGGGCAGCTCAGCAGGTCATAAATTGCACTTGTGCGATGCAGAGCAACAGAACCGGTAGTTATACCAGTTGGATCCCATCCCTGGGAAGGGAGGGTACAAGAGTCAGGCAAAGGAAAGATTGCTTCTGAATAAATAAGCAGCTCACATACACTTTTGAACAAAAAAAAACAAAAACACCAAGGCTTTTCAAAAATAAGTAACAGCGGGAGAAGGAGGAGCTTCGTCTCGGTGCTACAGCTGCGATCTCGGGGCTCTGAGATCGCAGCTGATATTTTCGCCCCTGTTGTCCATTATTTCCACCATTAATACTCTGCCGTCTTCATCCGGTGTAAATCAGTTTTGCTGGAATATCCTCTTTGATGTAGAGAACCACTCCTCTTTTCTTACATTGAGTCAAAGAAGTAAATATTTTCCCTAATTTTGGTTCGTACTAACAATTGCTCATGTTGTTTTTTAATATGAACTTCTTGTAAGCAAATTATATCAAATTTTAATTTCTCTAATTTATGAAAGGTTTTCCTTCTTTTAACAGCTGAGTTAAGTCCATTTATATTCATTGTAATCAGTTTTTTTTTCTCCATGATTATGCTTTATATTTAGGTCTAACAGCTCTCGTGGCTCTCACTTCACGTTGTTCTTTACTGTCTACCTGTCCACCTACAACTCCTTTCTCTTTTTCAAATCTCCAGTTGTTCCTCCTGAAACTCTATTAATGAGACCCTCTTTCTCTGCCTCCTCTCTTCTTCTTCCAAAAAAATTCTGCGTAGAAAAGTTCTGCTTTTTCAATCGAATCAATTCTATGTCTCTGCTCTTGCCACATAAAAAATTAATCCTTCTGGTATCAGCCATCTATAGTTCACTTCATTTTCCAATAGCATTTTAGTCAGAAATCGGTATTCTCTTCTCATCTCTCTTCACTCTTCTAGGTATTTGTTTAAAACCACAATCTTTTTGCCTTTATATTTTCAATGTTTTCTCTCTTACCACTTGTAATATTTGTGTTTTGAATGGATTTTTTTGGTAAATCTAATATGGACTTCCTTTGGTAATTATTTCTCAATCGCATATCTTGTTAAACTCGATATACCTCATCTACTCCATCCATCATCTTTTCCTCTGTAATTTCCAGAACATCTGCCAAGATTTCTATCATTATCGCAGCCAAATTTTCTCCTTTTTCCTCTTCTATATTTTGAAATCTAAGATAAATTCTGACCTTTCCATCTCCCACCTCAACATACCCACTTTTTTCCTTGTTCTACCACTGTTTAACTAGTGTCAATATTTCCAATCTTCTCCTCTCTTTGTTTTCCTTCTTCCTCAATTTTTTGGAATCTCTCCTCTACTTCCCCATCCATTGTTTAATATTTTCATCACTTTTCTCTATTTTTTGTTCAATAGTATCTATTTTTATCTTAATATCTTGGATTCTACCCATTTTCTTTATTTTTTTCCCCTCTTTTTCCTCCACCTCTCTTCATCGATTCCTTTCTTCCATTGCAAAGCATCTAAATTTACTTTTTCTTGTTCTTTATCTGCTTCAACATTGCTCTGAATTAAATGTTGTCCTGTAGATGGCTGGCGAAGCAGAGGAGAAGCAAAAATGCCCCGAATGGTTTTGGATTTCCTGCTCATTTTAGTGCTTGCCAAAGCTTCAGATTCTCTTGACTTTTAATCCCAGCTGATAAAGTAGCCAATTATAGTCCAAAATAAAAAAGTCCAATAGTAAAAAACCCGAAACCAAAGAAGAAAAACGGGAAAACAGGAAAAAGAAAGGCTTCGGGTTCTTCTAGACCCTAGTCCCAATTGAAATAATCCACCATAAAAAAAAAATGGAAGAAAAAAAAGAAGAATAATCGAAAAGAAAAACAAAGTGATCCCAAAAACATAGATGGAAGGAGCAAGGCGAAAAAAAAAAAAAAGAACTCTGCAGGCTTTACCTTTAAAATAAAAAGCAAAAATTACTAGAGTTTAAAACTTTACAAAAAGGCTGCGCGAGTAGGACTTTCACAAGATATATATATATATTAATATATATTTGTTTTTTTAAGCTCTCGCGGGTACTTCATTTGTGCGTGTTTAGCTTTCCTTCGGGTGATTATTCCACGTCATTGTAGTTCTGTTAAAAGTTGTAGCTCATTGTATGTCCTGTTAAAGTTGTAGCATTCTGCTGAAACGTTGCTACAACTTTAACAGAACTACAATGAGCTACAACTTTAAACAGAACTACCAATGACGTGGGATAATACCCGAAGGAAGCTAAACAGCACAAATATATATATATATATATATATATGCACTGCACACTGCATATTTATTTCTTTATCCAAGGCTCTTATTAATAACTCTCTTCTCCAGCAGCTTCAAAGCCAAGCCTCAAATGTTGAAATGTTGATAAGAGTCCAAGAAAGCACCTGTAATAATATTTTACTGTGTCTCCCTCTATCTTATCACATAAAATGTCCTTGAAAAGGAGGTATTTATGCATTTTTCTCCCCAGTTTCAAATAAAATATTTCAAGCCTCTAGTTGGCAGTGTTGCAACATCTCTTCATACTCTTTTCCCCCCCCAGCCAAAAGAAAAAGTATTTATAAAAAACTCAAACGGAAAAAAAAAAAGAAATAACCAAAGGGAGCTCTATCCTAAAGAAAATTAAAAAATCAAAAGAAGCATGAAAATATATATAGAGAAAATTCAATCCGGTTACCTACAAAGTCACATTAAAGTCCTCAAAAAAAAAATAAGAAAGAATCCAAGCCTCAATTTGACATCACTTAAAAAACGCCGCTCAACCAGTTCCAGTCAAACAAAAATAAAGTCACAGATTTCTTCTTTGTTCAGGATAGTCCTTTCAAGTCTCAAACCAATTTACAATTCAAAAGGAAGTTTCTCACCCAACCGACACACACTCACTCAAGCCACTTTCCTTCCGGAGCTGTCCCGACTTCAGCAGCTTTGAAGGGCTGCCTTTCCGCTGCCAGCAAAAGGGCTTCTCCCGGATCAACCAGAGATTTTGCGAAATCTCTGGATCCTGGGACAGTGCCCTTCACAATCCCCATCTCTACGGGACGGTTTAGGTCCGTTAGGACCGACCAGC
>BHFT01031590.1:0-15000 GCA_004320025.1 Laticauda laticaudata
AGATAGTTAGAGCGAGAGAGAGAGAGAGAGAGAGGGAGAGGGAGAGAGAGAGAGAGAGAAAGTCTCATCCAAGAAGCTGACTAGTTCAGTCAGAGCTGAAGTAACATCTTCAAAAGAAAAAATAAGAAAATCTAGTTGCCTCTTGAAAAAGCACCTTTGGGACAACCACGACCCGGAGGACAGAGAATCTCTGCAGACTTTTTTTAATCTTCTGCCAGTTGACTGTTTTGGCAAGTCTAGGAAGAGAAGGGACAGCTTTCTTCTTCCTTATCTTTCCTTGGCCTCCGTTGTTTGCAGTTGCCTAGATAACACTTGGAAAGAAAGAAAGAAAGGAGGAGACTGTGACGGTCTCCTTTTTGTGTATCTGCAGACAAAGGACATCTGTTTCCATTACCTACCACTCCGGCTTTTATCATGCCGAATGAACAGGAACACACGTGTGTCTTGTCATCCAGCAGCTGACGGGACCTGCCAGCTCCAATGATTGAGCCTTGGGTAGCATCAGAGCACACCATACTATACAGGTCACCAGTCCCGTCTGTCCCAGACAGCTGGAACTCTGTTTGAAGGAACCCAAAAAACAGTATCTTGGCAACAGCCTCCATTCTGAACATGACTCAACGCGGCAAGAATTGGCGGGTCTGGTTTATGACCGGACTGTCAGCTTTGGAAGCCATATTAGAACCAGAAGCTTCCATGCTGCCACATTCCTGTGCCTGGGAAAGTAGGAGGGGGGGATTTTTAGAGTGTTGGTAGTTAGACATAATAGCATTCTTCTTTTTGGTCAAAGTCAGGGGTGGGATTCAAATTTTTTTGCTACCGGTTCTGTGGGTGTGGCTTGGGGGGTGTTGTCAAGCCTTAAATTAACATATGTATAGCCATTTTAGTTTTTCTTAGTATATATTCTTTTTCTTACTTTCTCTTTGGGGGCTATGGGGGAAGAGATTTGGGCTTGCCACATTCCTAAGGGGGGGAGGAGTGGAGATAGAGTTGTTTAGGCTGGGTGGTTCTTCTGCCTGTGGGAAAATGAGCTGTCCTTCCTTGGGCCCCTTGAGGTGGAGATTTATGACATCAAGCAATGTTGAATTCCTTCTATTGGAGAATGTGACTTTTGGGGGTTGTTTCTAACTTTTAATATTGTGGGATAATTCCGGGTTGTGTCAGATCCGGAATTACCATGGAATTTACCAATTTGATACTTTCCTAAATAAAAGAAATTGTCTTGGAAGATGGACTTTGTTCTTTTATTTTTAAATGGATTTCATCACTTAGAAACCTGATAGGCGTGGCAGGGGAAGGATACTGCACAATCCTCCTTCCCTCCCCACCCCACCAACCTGCTTTCCAGCTCCGTTCTCCTGTGCGGGGCAACCAGTGAAGACCCAGTCGATCAGCTGGGACTCAATGGGAAGCAGAGAAGAGATGGGGTTGGCGGGGCCACACAGAGGTAGGATTGGCCAGTTCTCCAAACTACTCAAAATTTCTGCTACCGGTTCTCCAGAACTGGTCAGAACATGCTGAATTTCACTTCTGGTCAAGGTCATGTTATTCCTGCACCTGGAGGAGGAATGGTTGAAGGGATGTCTCAAGTTGGGACACTTGGTGATTGGACCATGTGATGGACTGATGGGTGCAGAGGTTGGGTTTTGACTTTTGAATTACAAAGGGAAAACACGGAACTCTCAGATTTGGGTTTTCCCAGATGTGCTGGTATATCTACTCTAATAAAAAGAAACTTTGAGAAAATGCCTGTCTTGGAGTTTTTAATTGGAGTTGGGTTTTTCTGGACTCTCAGCTCAAGTCAAAAACTGTGATGGGGTGGAGACTCAACCCAGCCACCCACCAGGCTCCAGAAAGGAGCTTCGTCGTAGAAGGTCTTGTTACTTGATCTGATCGTACTTGTCCAGTTTGTCAACATCATGTTCCAATTGAGCAACAGCCAGGAGATGGAAACTGTCTTGGTTACAATCCCCGACAGAGAGGAGAGAGAGAGGGAGGAGAGAGAAAGAGTGAGAGACAGAGACAGAGGCAAAGAGAGAGAGAGAGAGAGAGGGAGAGGGAGAGAGGGAGGGAGAAAGTGTCAAAATGAAGAGCACAAAGCTAATGCAAAGCCAGATTAGAAGGGGCTAAACAAGCTAGAATGCCTTTTTTTTTCCTGCAAGGATTTTCAAATTTAGGGAACACTTGCCATGATTTGCCCAGTAAATAATCCATGGGTCTTTATGGCTAGCAAGATTATAAACTGGTGTATCTTCTAGATGAACAATTTATACAGTCTTTACAATGAGGAAGAAAACTTTATAAGATTAGTCCAACTCCCTGCCTAGGCAGGAAACCCTATACCATTTCAGACAAATGGCTGTCCAATCTCTTCTTGAAAGCCTCCAGTGATGGAGCAGCCACAACTTCTGGAGGGAAGCCGTTCCACTGATTAATTGTTCTCACTATTAGGAAATTCCTCCTTAGTTCTAGGTTGCTTCTCTCCTTGATGAGTTTCCATCCATTGCTTCTTGTCTTGTCTTCAGGTCCTTTGAAAAATTGGTTGACTCCCCTTCTTTGGGGCAGCCCCTCAAATATGTCCCCCCTGCTTCTTCTTTTCATTAAATTAGCCAAATCCAATTCTTGCAACCTTTCTATATATGTTTTAGCTTCCAGTCCCCTCATCCTCTTTCTTGCTCTCATCTGCACTCTTTCTAGAGTCTCAACATCTTGTTTTTACATTGTGGCAACCAAAACTGGATGCCATCTTCCAGATGTGGCTTTACCAAGGCAGCTTCTCAACACCAACTGTTTCTACCCCTCCCCCAAAACCTCCCTGATATTTAGGGCAGATGTCTGCATTACTAGTAATTTTCTCATCTCTCCTTATCATCCATCCTCTCCCACTTGTGTGTACGACTGTAACTTTGTCGTTTGTATCCTTATGATTTATATTGACTGTTTCCTAGTGTGGTTTGATTATTGTATCCTGTGACTATTATTAAGTGTTGCATCTCACGTTCTTGACTCTTGACGAAGGTATCTTTTCTTTTATGAGCACAAGGTATTTGCACCAAGACAAATTCCTTGTGTGTCCAATCACACTTGTCCAATAAAGAATTCTGTTCTGTTCTGTTCTATTCTATATTACTCTTCTCTTCTCTTCTCTTCTCTTCTCTTCTCTTCTCTTCTCTTCTTTCTCTTCTCTTGCATAATTCTATCCTATCCTATCCTATCCTATCCTATTCTATTCTACAAGATCCCTTCTTTTGCAGCCATTTTCAACTCTGCAAACAGGTCTCACTGCTGTGTTAACTTCCCTTCTCATTTCTACTTCCAACTGTTTTCCAAACGATGAAGGAGGAGTTTTACCTGTGTGTGAGCTGAAGAGCTATGAATGTTCCTAGGGACCAGAAGGTGACCTCCTCTCACCTCCTTGGATGTGACAAAATCAATGGGTGAGGCTTTCTCAACCTGAAGACAAGCAGAGCCTGCGAAGGCCAATGCAGAAACCAAGCAGTTGAAAATTCCTTTCTTCTACTCGCTCTTCAAGGGATGAGCTAGCTCTGACTTACAACTTTTCCCCCCACGATGGCCAGAAAGGTAAGTCTTTGGCTCCATAGATAATCAGTCATAATGGGAGAACCTCACACTTAATTAATCAGAATAAAGCTGATTAATATAACACATCCTCTTGTAGTTTCCCTAGCTATTTTATTTTATTTTAATTTTTGGCAGATCCTACACACATCATTTATGAGGCTTTACTCTCTGGTCCAAATCAGTGAACTACCCATCAGAGCAAGCAACTGGAAAGTATTTCTATTTATAAGATTTATTGCCTGCTCATCTTACCACAGAGTAACTTTGAGAATATTTCAGTCCCTCTGTATGAAAAGAGACTGGACAGCTTTTTGTCTGAAATGCTATAGGGTTTCCTGCCTTAGCAGGGGGTTGGACTATAAGATCTTCAAGGTCCCTTCAAACTCTTGTTATTCTGTTAAAATCATGTTTATATATTTTCAAATCCCAAGGTTGATATTCAACATCTTCATGATTACAGCTGTTCAATGACTCATCATTAGAATATTGGACACATTTCTAACACTGTGATTGAATTGTTCAACATGGAATCCTGCCAGCCCTCCTGAATGTCCTTTCCTGGTTGTTTTCTCTTTTTCAAGAGTTCATCCTACTATACCTCACAAGATTGTCATTGGACAAAATGAGAGGAGAAAGGGAATGTGCTGAGTTGGGTTTCAGAAGAAGAAGGGGGATAGATACAACCAATGATGGGATTCTACCAATTTCCCTACCTGTTTGGTGATTGCGCAGTTCACGCAGACACAGCTTTCCACACACCAGCCGAGGTCTGCAGTGCCAACCAGCTGAGAGGATGAAGAAATTAATGCAGGGGCAGGTGGGAGGGCCAATCCTGCACTTTTCTTTTCTTTCTCCTCTCAGCTGATTGTCAGAGCTAATTTTGCCACAGATTTGGCTGAACCATACTGAACCGGTAGCATTTCACGACTGGATACAACTCTTACAAACACACCATCATGCTGTTTAGAAGTCAAAGTTTGGAGGTTGCTTGGATTGTCTACCATCAGGAAAGCTGTTTTACGCATGGATTATTTCCATCACACAATGGGAACACAGAATAAACTTGAATTGTTCAACAAAATGGAGAATACGCTAAGCACTGGACTGACTCACAACTTAATCGTTTCTGGACGTCTGATATGATACTTGGCTCCTACTGCCAACAAGTAGGCCAAATCACACCAAATAAACTTATTGAAGTAACTGGGACCCAAAATAGAAACTTTAATCCCATAATACAAGTGAAAGCCAGAATACAGCATGCAAGTTTTAAACTGGATGCAAAAAATGATCTCATTCCAAATGTTGTTTAATTCCTGGAAAGCATTTCAGATTAAAATTCACGTTACTTGTTACACCGAAGGTTTATTTTTTAGATCACTCTAATATTTGAGTTGGCATATTCAATTTAATCTTAATGAAGATTAATTAATGAATTTAATTAAGTCTAAGTTTGGAACACCAGTAGAAAAACACACAAGAATTCTAAATCCACTATCATGGGAATAATCAATGGTTCACGTAACATTGGTGGCAAGAGAAGTTGTGGAATGCAGCAAAATTTAACAACTTGCCTCACTTAGCTACATAAATTTTAAGTTCTATTGTGGTCATAAGTCAAGGATTACCTATATAGCTCTTTCAAAAAGGCCCCAAAAATATCCCTAGTTAACGTAAGGCTTGTTGTAGACATATATATGAAAGTGATCACGCTTAGAAGAACTTCTTATTTGTGCCAACTGAAACACCCACGGAGAAAAAATAGAAATATCATTCACTATTAAAAGATTATTGGAAAGTTTCTAGTGATAATTAGAAAGCAAGCAAGAGTCACAAGAAAGTAAAAAAAATTAAAGCAATTCCAAAAATGAGGAATGGTTTTAATTTTATTTTATGATTTTCTTTTTGGTGTTCGGTTCTTTCAAGTTGCACATATCCAAAATGTTTTCAGCTTAACACTGTTACTCAAAAGATGATGCTACTAAACCCAGATTATTTGTTTTTCCTCCATTCCCATGTCCCAAAGCATACACAAAGGATGAACAGGTGAAAGAAATCTACAAATTTCAGATAAAATTATTCTGCAATGACCAAGAATCCCGCCTTGTCAATCTAGGACTGACAATCCTTGATGTTTTTCAAGTTCAAAAATGTGAAGATCACAAGTCATGTTTTTCAGTCATGTCTGAAATATCAATTAATTATTTTTAATTGCTGGAAAGTTCCCAAATCTAAACAAGCAACCTCAACCTATCCTGGCCACCCCATTGTCCTATTATTATTTCTTATCTTTATAAAGTATTTACGCCACGTTTTCATTTAGTGTCCAAGACGGTTGACATTAAACCCAATTCACAGTTTAAGACCTTTATAATTTCTGTGAGGCAGGACAAACACAATGACTCTGGTTTTTTTTACTGCACTCTTTGCCTTACAGTATTTAAAATATTTTTTTTTCCTTTTGTTTCAAGTTTTTATTTTTTATAGCATATAAAAATTCTAATTTCAACTGAACAGTGTGTTGTCTAGGTACAAATATTTTTAGGCTATAATAATCAAAATGTTTTCTACAATATTAATTACATTGATATTCATTATAAGAGTGTCGATAATAATAATTATAATATTATTTTATCAACCAATTCAACATGCCTTGCTTATATCACTGATCCTATCCATCTCTTTCCCTGTTACTAGCTCCTGTTTTTTTTCAGCTAACCATTGATAAGTCAAAAAGTATTCCGTTTCCTTCTTTTCCTTAATTATAGGTGTTAGCCTATCCATTTCTGCACATTCTAGTATTTTTTTATATCACATTTTCATCTTCGCATTTCCATATTCTGTTTTATCATTTTTTCCAGCCGTACAGATATTTGTCCAATATTTTTTTCACTTTTTGACATGTCTACCATATATGAAAATATGAGCTGGGTGTCTCATGGCATTTCCAAATAATAATTTCAGCTGTACCCTCCATCTAGCATTGTAGTTATCCACCTACTAGTAGTTAAAGTTTGCACAATTTTGTGCTGCGATATAAATGTTGAATTCCTTCTTAAAGCCACTTCTTCTTTCTCTCGGGGCAGTTCTGCTTTCTCTTTAACTTCAAGAAAAATTAAAAATAACTACTAGGAAAAAAAGAGAGAGAGAGATTTTAGATTCCCCTAAAGCAGGATCTTTATTCTTGCTTTTAATTGCTGGATACAGAAATATTCCTGCATATTACCAGAACAGTATAATAAAGAGAATACATATTTAATTTTGCATGTAGTAATGGCAGCAAGAATTGTGTTTGCACAACAGTAGAAAAATGATGAGATCCCTACAGATGAAAATGCAATACAAAAAATATTAGAATGTGCTATGATGGATAGATTAACACTTAAAAAGAAAAGAAAAGGAAGAAACAGAATACTTTTTAACATGGAACTTGTTTTACCAATGGCTAACTAACAGAAACAGAGGTTAGAAACCAAAAGGACTAAAAAGATAATAAAAATGTTTGTATTGAAAATTTTGCAAGATGGATAAACTACCATGTTTTCCCCAAAATAAGACCTGGTCTTATGTTCTTTTTGGCCCCAAAATAAGCACCAAGTCTTATTTTTGGGCAGTTTCTTGCCCACTTAGCTTAGGACTACTGAAGTCATGCCTCCCACAAACCCCGACTGGGATGTGGGGGGGCTTGGCTATGGCAATCCTAAGGTAAAAGGTCATGGGGCACATGGGGAAACTCCCCACTCCACCCCTGCCCTAGCATGAGTTTTACGCCTGTGCCACACCCCACCATGTACAACCAGATGGTGGGTGGGCTTAACTAGGGCTTACTTTAGAGATAGGGCTTATATTAGGCACAGGCATGAAAATTGGGCTAGGGCTTGTTTTTGGGGTAGGTTGTATTTTCAGGGAGGAAACGGTAATTGTATTACTTTGTGATTAGCATTGGTATTTTTATTCAGTCTATTCATATGATTATTGTTGTATCTTTACTTAAAATGAACTGTGCCTGGACAACAGATCGATATGGAATTTTTTAATGCTTTTTAAAGAAAAAATGTATCAATAAAATATATATCAAAAAAAAAAGAATCAAGCCGATAGACATATTAAGCTATGCCTTTATTATCTTCATGTGCTTCCCCCAAAGTGTTTGCAAAAGCTACTTAGCGCTGAATGCTGCACCATGACAGCTATTAGCTTATCTGACATCTATACTTCTGTTCCATGAACTAGAAATGGCCATGTTTATTTACACAAAGAAGCAGGGCCTCCAGAGAACATGGCATTTATTATTTGGATGGCTAGGCAGATAAGGCAATTAAACTCGATTGAAATGCAGAAGAAAGTTTGGCCCTTTCCATGTGCAGAAAACTTTACAACTCAATGAGAAAAAAATAAATAAATGCAGGCAGATAACAGATAATCAGAGTTGTAGGTCATCTAGTCTAACCCTCTGCCCAAGCAGTAGACCCTACACCATTTCTGACAGATGGGAGTCCAATCTCTTCTTCAAAGTCTCAAATGATGGTGCTCCTACAACAGGGAATACATAAAACTCAATCATGAAATTAATCTTCAATACAAGTCATTGATTAGGGTTTGTTTAATGACCAAAGTTATGTGCAGAAATGAACAGATTAACACTTGCAATTAAAGAGAAGAAACAAACTGAATAATATCAGACACGGGAATTATTTTATCAGTGGCTAGAGAAAAAATATGAAAGCCAGAAATAATTATTAGACCACTGAAATACAGAAAATATGTTAATAAAATTGAATCCATAAAGAAGAGAAATCTTATAGTCATAGAAATAATATGTATACTAGTATGATAAGAATATGACAAGAATAGAGAATTAATATTAAAATAATGAATATGGTTATAAAATTTAATTGTTATGGCACAAGACATTTATAACCAGATGACACACTGTAAAATGAAAGATGAATTGAATGTATGTATTTTAAATTTTAAAAAATGTATTTTTAAAAAAGTTAGAACGGCACTGAACAAAGTGATGTATTACCATTTTTTAGCCTTATGACCAGGGTAGAGAGTCTCAAATTTTTCAACTTTCAATTTCCAGATGTTAGGCGTAAATATGAAAAAAATATGAAACACAGCTATTCATAAAGAGTAAAACCCACTCCCTTCTAAGCACTGATAATGTAACCTAGTTGGGTAATGAAACATCCGCAAGCAAATAACCAAGCTCAGGGAGCATCAAGGCCTCCATGGTGGAAGCTACTTACAACCCACTAAAACTCAAAAGATTGAATGTCTGAATCTTGGATTTAGCAGGGAAGTAACATGGATTCAGCTTCTCATGCAAGGTGCAAATTTACAAGGAACCAGAAAAAGCCGGAGAAAGCAAAAAATGTTTGTTTTTTTCTCCACTGACTGGGGGGATTCTGGGAATTGAGGTCCACATATCTTAAAGTTGCTGAATTTGAGATACTTGCTGGTGGACAGATGCCATAAGCCTCAGTGAAATATACAGGTATAGTCCTCAACTTATGACCATATTTGAGCCCAGAATTATGGCCATAAGTAGTGATGGTCATAAGTCAAAGTATCACATGACTGGACCCAAATCATTAAACGACTCCCCCACCGTCATTAAGTGAGTGGCATGGTCGTTATGCGAATCCATTTTCCCCAAGGGGAGACGGTTTTTTTTTTTCCTTCAGAAACTGGAAGTAAATGCCAGAAACCAGCAAAAAATAAAATAAAAGTGCAACTATATTTTCCTTCTGCATCTCAAGGACAGTTCCTGGACAGAGGAAAAGCTATTTGTTAAAATCTCCCAAAAGTTCTCTGAAGGTTAAAGAGAGAGAGAGAGCTCATCAAACATAAAAGCAACAAAAAGCAAGGCCATTTTTTTTAAAGTTCGTTAAACAAAGTTCCTTGTAAGAAACTCAATATTTCACAAGTAAGTGATCAATATTTAATCTCCAGCCTTTGGACAGCTATCAAAATCCAGGCTCTAAATCACTTTTTATTTCAAACACCTCCAAAAAGAAGTGCCAAAAATGTCCAGCTGAGAGGGATGAACAAGAAAAACGGCGATCATTTGGCCACTACCTGGAAAACTTATTATTTTTTTTAGTAAAAAAAAGCATTAAACAAGTCTATAAAAGTCACTGTTTCAGATTACAAGCACGTGTGGGAATCTGAATCTGAGGAGAAAGATGAACAGCTGACAGGGAGCAGGAGCGTGGCTCCTTTGGCTGTGGAGAAAACTGGGGAAGGGCAAAGTCCAGCTGGGCAGAGCAGGGATGAAGTAGAACAAGGGAGAGAGGGTTCAGAGGAAGACCCAGGCTCACCCCCTCTTCATCCTCAGGCAGGCAGTGAGAAACGGAGAATGGAGCAATGTGGATTGTGTAGCTTATGGGAGAGGAAAGGGCCCTGATTCCCTTCATTAGCTGCAGCTGGGAAAACAGTGTTTTAAAGGGGAAGCTGCACGCAGCAAGCTGTTGGGAGTAAATATGAATTTATATTGTATCATCGCTTATCTGTGTTCCTGACATCTTTCTAACTGTGTGAGTTTTGCCATGTTTTCAAGTCTGAAATTCCTTCTCCTGCCCTGTCAAGTTAATTACTTCAGCTTGGTTTGTTTGGATTTTAAGTTACAGTTTGTGTGTACCGTGTTTTGGACTGAATTTTGTACAGTCAGGTTGTTTCTGGGAGAGTTTTTCTCCAGCCGAAGGTAACCTGGACTTTGGGGGCAAAAGGGACTCTTCTTGCTTATTTGACTGTGTTGCCTTTGTGCCCTGCCCCGTTGGGTCATCAAACCAGCCATCAGGTAGGCCAAGAACATACAGGCAGTCCTCACCTTACAACCACAATCGAAAACAAAAATTTCCATTGCTAACCGAAGACAATGGTTCAGTAAGTTTCAACCCTATTTTATGACCTTTCTCAGCACTGTTGTTAAGTGAATCCCCATCGTTATTAAGTTAGTGACAGTTATTTAGTGAATCCGACTTTCCCTTCGACTTTGCTAGTCAGAAGGTTGCAAAATGAGAATCATGTGACACACACCCCTAAGTCACTGCAGCCATCATAAATATGAATCAGTAGCTGAGCGTCCACATTTTCCCAGGCTTTAATTATTTCCCTGGCTGTTTTTGTACCTGCTCAGCCAACAATCTTAGTAGCTGCCCATTTGAATCACCCAAAGCACACATTCCAGTAGAGTCACGTTTCAAGAGGATGGGCTTCAGCACAAATCTGAAAGTTCAGAAAATGAAACCCCTGGTCCAGAGGTGGTCTTCAGCCAGTTCTGACCAGTTCTGGAGAACCGGTAGTAGAAAAGTTGAGTAGTTCAGAGAACCGGCAAATCCCACCTCTGACTGGCCCCACCAACCCTATCACTTCTCTGCCTCCCATTGAGTCCCAGCTGATTGGCTGGGTCTTCTTTGGTTGCCCTGCAAAGGAGAACAGAGCTGGAAAGCAGGTTAGTGGGGTGGGAAGGGAATTGGGATTTTGCAATATCCTTCCCCTGCCACGGCCACCAAGCCACCAAGCTACGCTCACAGAACACCACTCCCACCAGATCACTCCCACCAAGCCACACCCACAGCTGATCAGCTGGGTCTTCTTTTGTTGCCCTGCACAGGAGAACGGAGCTGGAAAGCAGGTTAGTGGGATAGGGAGGTAGGTCCCCCCATGTTTGGAACTCTGCAGAACATCAGAAAATGCTCCTTACATGCGACCGTTTAGCTCTGGTAACTTGTTAAGAAGTTGCTTGCCCTAATGTCAAAAACTTGGTGCCAGTTTTCAGAGCTTCCCAATTCTTTCTTTAAAAAAAAAAATCAACCAGAAGTAAGTTCAAAAGCAACACTTCTACTTCCCTTTGGAGGCCAAGACTGTGAGAGATAGCTAAAGTTTGCTGGCTGCTAAAAAAAATCACTTTTCTTGATTTCACATAGTCCCTTCACAGGGACTAGCAGCTTGCTCATGTTTTGAATCCTTTGCATGATGGAGAAACAAGCAAGGAAAGATCCTTTTATCATCCAGAGAACATGCAGAAGTCCAGGGTCTATGAGCTTTTATTCCTTTTCCAAGAACAGACACAACAGATCATAAACTGTTTTTAGATATAGATATATATAGATAGTTCATGTTATATATTATATTAGTTAGCATGATAAAACTATACAAATGGTACATTATATTATTTGGGCACAGTGTTATTTTACAGCATTGATTGGAGATTAACACTGTAGTGATTTAGATAACTTAAGCCTTTAATGATAAAGAAAAAAGTTATGTCAATATGAACTATGATTTCTCAAATGTTAAGGCTGATAAGGGTTGAGGTGCTTAAATCTTGCATCTAGAGCCAAGGATAGCGTTGATAAAAAACTGCAAAGTACAGTACTTGAATTATTTGTTACGTAATGGTTTCTAATCTTAAGCTTCATATTGAATATCAAGATCTCTACTGCATTGTTCCTTGTATTGTTGTTTAGGCATGTTAGAAAGCAGAAATGAAAAAAAAAACCTTGAAAAAGCTTTGTGATATTTTACAAATAGTGAAAAGGAATGGCTGCTCCTTAGAGAGAAAAGCTAAGCCAAGGAGATAATGTTTAGCAAATTTCTGTTCCCATATTGTGAAGCTTCTATCTGTTTGTGTTTTTGCTGAGACAGTCAGCCAGCCAGCCAGATAGACAGATGATAGGTAGGTAGGTAGAGATAGCTAGATAGAGATAAATAGATAGAGATAGAGATAAATTGATGATTGATAAAGATAGATAGATGATAGAGATATATAAATAAAGATAGAGATAGATAGATAGATAGATAGATAGATAGATAGATAGATAGATGATAGATGATATAGATAGAAATNAAGCACAAAGCCGAAAGCACCGGTCTGACGATGGCAAGTGTGACCTCGTCGAAACGTTGCCAAGATACTCTCAATCTTACACAGGAAAAGACCCGAACACGCCAAAACCTGGATACCTGTACCCATGAAAATCTACAAAAAGATAGATAGACAGATCGATAGACAGATAGTCTCATCCAAGAAGCTGGCTCATTCAGTCATAGCCGAAGAAGCTTCTTGGATGAGAAGCGAAACGTCTTCAAAGAAAAAAACAAGAAAGTCCAGTTGCCTCTTGAAAAAAAAGCACCTTTGGGACAACCATGATCTGGAGGACAGAGAATCTCCATAGACATCAACCCCACCATTCAAATCTCTACGCAAACATCCTTCCCTTCTAGCACTGATGATGTTACCTAGTTGGGTCACGAAACGTCTGCAAGAAAACCACCCAGCTCAGAAAGCACCTCATGTCAGTCCTTCAGATATTCCCTTCTGTATGTACAAGACTGCATGGAAGGACTTTTCTGAAGGCAGAATCCTTGAAAACCTGGCATTTAGTTTGGGAGGAGGGGAGGAAGCAAATATATGAATAATGCAACAATATTCATGTTGATTTTCATTCAGGAGCAAATTGCACTTTTATTTGTCTGGGAAGTGAGCTGTCTTGCAGTGAGGCTGTTATTTTGTGATACCATGTCTTCTAGGAGCAATTTTGTCAAAACGGCAAACGGCTGCATGGTGATTGCTGATGAATAACATTACCCGATTTTATGACAGGGACACAAAGTGAAGTGTTTGTATTGTCTGGGCTGCACATGGGTTTTGTGAAGAGCCCGCGTGAACAATTGTTTGAAGCCACAATGATAAATGACTGTTGCGCTAGTAGAGAAATCTTCTAAAGCTCAGTAATTCGATTTTTTTTTTTAAGATGGTCCCTTCACCCGGCTTACAAAAATAAAGAAATGGTTGGAGAAATGTTTGAAGTGGGATATACATTTGGCTGGCAAACTGCTCAGGCCTGATCTTGTTGAGACAAACAACAATCCGGTGAGACAATCATGATTTAGTTTCTTTCCTGTGTGACTTGTCCTCAATATCCATGTTAAAAATAAAAACAAACAATGCCTTTTCCTGTTGGATTCTATCCAGGAATTGCATTTCTCTTTTGTTCCACGGATAAATCAAGTTCACACATGCACTGATTTCCTCCTTTGGCGCCTCTTCATTTGAAGGATGAATTCGTTCTTATGCAAAGTTCAGAAGCACCCACTCAACGGTTAGCCCTCTTGAATTAGGGCTATGCCGTGCTTCAGGTGTGAAGGTTAAAAGGTATTTTAAAACACACGCACACTCAGCTCCTTCCTGACATGCCTTAATGAAAAACCAACTTTTTCTTTAAAAAAAACCACAACAGTGCAGGAGATTTAAGGGTTTGCCCGGCTGAAGCTAGAAGAACACCCCCCATGGCCAAAGCAGACACACCTTAGCTCAAACCCAGTGCTGAAAAGTGTTATCGCAATGGTTATTGCTTACATATTTCTTCCCTTTGTGATTTTTGCAGATAAATTTCCTTGTCCATATTCTGGGCCAGTGCAATGAGGTGGTTAAAGTCATGGGTTTGGCTTGCAGATGATTTAATTGAAGTCTATCCTTAGATTGGTTACCTTTGTGCTAGACTAGGGGCACACAGCTTGGCCTTCCTCGCAGGGCTGTTCTGGAGAATGAACTGGAAACAAACTAGAATCCATGGAGGAGAGCCAGAGATAATGAGGGGAAGGAAGGAGGAGAGGGAGGGAGGAAATAGAGGAGGAGGAGGAAGAGGGAGAGGAGGGGAGGAAGGAAGGAGGAGAATAAGGAGAAGGGGAAGGGGAGGAAGGAAGGAAGAAGGAAGGAAGGAGAGAAGGAGAGGGAAAGACAGAGGGGGGACGAAAGGAGGGAAGGAAAGAGAAGGAGAAGGAATAGAAGGAAGGAAGGAGAGGAGGAGGAAGAGGGAGAAAGAGAAGGAGAAGGAGAGAGGGAGAGAAGGAGGGGAGGAAGGAATGAAAAAGGAGAAGGAGGGAGGGAGGAACGGGAGGGGAGGATGGATGGATGGAAGGAAGGGAGGGAGGGACAGAGGAAGGGAGATGACCATCAAAATCATGAATTTAATGAGGTGAACAAAATATTCTTCAGACAAAGCTCAACTCCTGGTGCCTTTTTGGACATCCCCATGTAGACTTCTTGGCAGGAATGCAGAAGCTGCTCACCACCACTGGCCTTCTTCTGAGCTTCTCTCTAACTTCCCAATTTTATCCTGCAGCTCCAGGGTTTTCCTGGAAGCCGCTCATCCAAAGGCTGACCACACCTCACCTGCTTAACCTCAGGTCCCAGGCGAGGCCAGTCCGATGTTTCCATCTGGTCTTCAAGGGACCCCTTCAAGTCCTTCCCTGAAAAGCTTCTGAAAACTTCCAACTGAGGAGCAGCTGTCTCTCTCCCTCTGAGCAACACAATATGTCCAGGGTCATCCCGGTGGGCGGACAAGAGATCCAAAGAGGATCTCTGCAAACCTGCTCTCTGTTGTAGGTGTCAACTTACACCTG
>BHFT01031590.1:19908-31732 GCA_004320025.1 Laticauda laticaudata
GGGGGGGGGGGGTTGGTAGAAATATCTTTGTGTCTTTGTTGTTTTGGCATGCAATGCCCTATAGTGGCATCCTGAGGGGAGAAGTTAAAACAGCTGATGTCCAGGATGTGAGGAGTCTGTAGATATCTTCCCAGCCCTCTTTCTGGTTCTTGCAGTATACAGAACCTCAAGGGAAGGCAGACTGATTGCAGTGATTTTTCCTGCATGATAATTTTGGATTTTCCCACGGTTCTTACTTGTTTGATGTAAGTTGTCTGGAGTTGAGCAGCCTCTACATCAGGGCTTCCCAAACCAGGGTGCAAATTCCGCCAAATGGAACAAAAATTGTTTTTCTTTGGGCAATCCTCACAGTCCAATGACAATAGGGACATTTAAATTGATACCAATAAAGGAGAATTATTTGCAGCTCGGGGTTGAACTGTGGTGTCCTTGGAGCTTAATGGTTTTCTTGCAGACATTTCATGACCCAACTAGGTAACATCATCACTGTTAGAAGGGAGTGGTGTTTGAGGGAGGAATGAAGGAGGAAGAAGTGGTACTGAAGGAGAGGAGGAGGAAGAGATCAATGACTATGGGGTCCTTAGTGCTGTCTGAGCTTGATTCTTTTCTTGAAGACATTTTATGACCCAACTAGGTAACGTCATCAGTGCTAGAAGGACAGGAATGAAGGTGGAAGTGGAGGTGGAGGTGGAGGAGGAGGAGGAGGTGGTGCTCTTGGCATTCTCCAAGCTTGGTGGTTTCTAGCAGATGTTTCATGACCCAACTGTGTAACATCATCAATGCTAGTCATTTAGAGCCTTGATAATAAAAAGTCTGCAAGAAAACCACCAAACTCAGGCAGCCCCAAAGACCCTGCCTCTCCAATCTTTAAATTGACTTAAAGTGTTTTAATTACATTGGGTATAAAAGACTTTCTGATAAGCAGTTTTGAGTATCGAAGGAAAAAAGTTTGGGAAACTCTAAATTAAATATAAACCAAGAACTTTGCACTTTAAGTCCATATGGGCAGGGGTGGGATTCTACCAGTTTTCACCTATTCGGTAGAACCGGCTGTAAACATTCTAAGCAGTTTGGAGAACCGGTTGTTAGGAGAAATTACTGGCCTAATCCTGTAAGCAAGGCAGGAAGGAAACATTCTGGTGTTGCTTACAGAAACTGCCTCTCTGTTAAACCTTATTACATTCTTGGCAGGACGAGACTTCCTGTCTCAGGAATTTCTCTGGAGTTTTTTTCCCCTCCTTTGCTGGTACTTTGCTTGTGTGGAGTGACCATTCAAAGTTATAATGGCACTGAAAAAAGTGACTTATGACCATTTTTCACACTTATGACTGTTGCAGCATCCCCACAGTCATGAGAGGCCAGGCGAGGAAATGCGTGCCTCGATGTGAGTAATATTGAGTTGGCCATGCCCAGCCAATAACATGACCACCAAGCCATGCCCACCACCTAAGCCACGTCCACTGAACCGGTTGTTAAAAATTTTGAATCCCACCCCTGCATACGGGCCAAAAAGAAGTTTGTCATAACATGGAACTTTGAATGGTCATTAAACAAACTGTTACTTTTTGAATAGGTAGAACAGCTCTTTGTCTCTGAGATTTGCCAAAGAAACTTGGAAACCCAGGTTGTCAGAATTTGAATCTAAAGCCAACAAAGATTTATCATGTGAGCTCTTGCTGAACCAGTCAGTGGTTATTGAAAGAGTTGTATTCTTTATTGGAGTCACATGGATTGGCACAAAGAAAATCAGGGTATCACGCGCAAAAGATCAGGTCCACCTGTGAAGATTTAATTAATCTGATTTATTGCGAGTCGTGCCTACACACAGCAATCTTTCTCAAGTAACAGCCAACACTAGTTAGAGTTAAATATGTGTCAATGGCACTCAATGGGGGGCTGGACTTAGTGCATTTGTGACTACATAGGAATTCTAGGCTGCTTACTCTTTTGACTCCACCTCTAGTTTCTGCCACTCCTTCCTCGACCTTGGGCCCAGGGATGGGCTGCTGGAGGTTCGGGAGGGGTTCGGGAGAGCCTCTACCTAAGATTCTGTGCAGTTCAGAGAACCCTCAAATCCCATTCCTGGCTGGCCCTGCCCATCCTGCCTTGCCCCTCCCATGTGGTCCATTTTGGATGCAGGTAAGTAGAGGGCGCTCACAGAGGCTCGGGGTGGGTGAAAAATGGGCCTCCTGGAAAGTTCAGGAAGGGCAGAAGTGGGCCTCTTTCCAGCTTCCAGAGAGCCTCCGGAGTCTGGGGAGGCCATTTTTGCCCCCACCCCCAGGCTCGAGGAAAGCGTCCGGAGCCTGGGGAGGGCAATCCCCCTGCCATGATGCAGGAGGCCCACCATGGCCACCCAGCAACCAGGCAGAGATCCCATTGCTAAAAGTTTTGAACCTTGGGACTCAGTTGAGAAGATGACAGTGTGGTAGAATCCCCACTTCATATTTGATTACTACAAACATAGATCTCTTTCCCCATTTAACATCCTAGAACCGTGATGGCGAACCTTTGGCATGCATGCCACAGGTGGCACACAGAGCCATTTGTGCTGGAACGTGAGCTGCAGGCAAACTTACCCCATTGCGCATGTGCGCACCTCACAGCTGATTTTTGGCCAGTTTGAGACCTTTTTCGGCCTCCCAAAGGCTTCTGAAGGCTTTTCAGGATGAAAACCAGGCCCGTTTTGTCACTTCCTGTTTTTCTGGAAATACTAGAAGTGATGAAACAAGCCTAGTTTTCAGCCTGCAAAGCCTGCAGAAGCTTTCCTAAAGCCTCTGGGAGGCCAAAAAAGGCCTTAAACCAACTGAAAATCATATGTGAGGTGCAGTGCAGGTAAGAGGTGGCGGGGATGGGTGGGGATTGTGTGAGCATGCATAGGAGGTGTGGGGGGGCATGCATTGCCTTCTGGGTGCTGACACACGAGTCCGTGCATGCAAACACGCACACAATTTTTGGCACAGGAGATTCCCAAAAGATTAGCCACCACTGCCCTAGAAGAAGAGAATAGATAAGTCATCCAATAGGTGGTAGCTTCTACGTTTCTCATTTCTTGCTCACCGAGATTAAGACACACTTATAAATTTAATCAGTTCTGGACGTGGGACAATCTGAGGAATTAGAAGATTGGATCACTGCCCAGGAATCCAGTTCCAGCTTCAGAAGTTCTCCAGAAGAACGGGACACAAGTGTGGGCCTGCTTCTAAATGAGAAAAGGGCAGGCATTTCTCCTAAAGCTCATGAGACTTAATGAACTGTGAAGGCTGAAGTTGTCAAGGCAGGAAGAAAGGATGATGGATCCAGATAACAAGCTTGTGTAAACACAACTATCAACATTCAAGCCTGAGAAAATGACGAGAAAGGGCAGGAGAAACAAACATGGAAGTGACATGTGTTTGTTCTTGCAGACATACATAAATGTTGTACACAGAGCTTAAAATTTCTACTTTCGACCTTCATCATTATTAGAACTAATTCATATCTACAAGGAAAGTTACTTATCCATCTGATTTTGCTTCCTAACTTATCCATGAATGTCCCAAGGAGAGTTTTTCCAAAAGATAATTGGACTTTTTTGTTTTATGTTGATGGACATCCAGGTTGTTCCAAAGGTGTTTATTTCAAGAAGCAAGTGGGTGCTTTTTTTTCTTGAAGACATTTCACTTCTCATCCAAGAAGCTTCTTGGGTGAGAAGTGAACCATTTTCAGGAAAGTCCAGTTGCCTTGAAAGTCAGCTGAAGAACTAAAGAAGCTTCTTGGGTGAGAAGCAAAATGTCCTCAAGGAAAAACAAAAGTCCAGTTGCCTCTTGGAAAAACACTTTTGAGAATTTCTTGTTTTGTTTTTCTTTGAAAACCTTTCACTTGTCATTCAAGAAGCTTCCTCAGTTCTTCAGTTCTTCTTCAGAACCAAAGAAGCTTCTCGTGTGGGAAACGAAATGCTTTCAAGGAAAAAAAAACAAAGGAAATCCAGTTGCCTTTTGGAGAAAACACCTTTGGGACAACGTTGAGCTGGATGACTGCGAACTTCCTTCTTACTTTCTCTTTACTTCTATTACTCATTCTTTTCTGTACATGATCATTTCCATTTTCTACGTTTGCTGGTTTTCTTTCTATGGAAAGAAAACTGAAAAACTGAATTTTACTCCACCAAAACTGAATTTTACTCCACTTAGAGTAAACCTGAATTTTACTTCACCGAGAATAAAACTGAATTTTACTCCAAGAGTAGAACTGAATTTTACTCCAGTGAGAGTAAAACTGAATTTTACTCTAAATGAGAGTAAAACTGAATTTTACTCCATCAAGATTAATTTCCAGCCTCCTTCCACAATCAATCCCCTACAGAAAGAAAAGAAAAAAAACCAGCGTTTCTAATGTTTATTTTTTCGATCCTGGGGAACAAATGCCTCAGAGAGAAGTTGTAACTTTTTTGTCAGCAATTTCCCTTCTTAATTCTTTGAAGCCCATCAGATAGATACCATCTGGACTTGTCTCCCATTCCCTCAATCGCTAGCTTGAGCTTAAAACGTTTATTTCTCTCCGTTCCCGGGGTGGAAAAAACCCCCAGCAAACTGCAAGAGCATCTGTTCTGTATCCTCAGCCGTGAAAAATCAAAATAAAAGAAGCAAGTCAGCTTCATGCCGAATTTTCTTGCTTTTCTTAAATATCTCTTAGAAGGTTCCCACCACGCAATGGTTCAACTGCCTTCCCTTACCAGTTCCTCCCGTTCAACTTGTATTTTTATTTGTCTTATGAAGGCTCTCTGTCAGATGTTCCTAAAAGTTCTGCTCTCTCTCTTTTTGTGTGTGTGTGTGCTTTTTTTACATTGACTTAACAACTGTATGACTCACTTAATGACTGCACCGAAGGACTGCACCGATTCACTTAACCAATGTGGCGAGAAATGTCATAAAATGGGGCAAAATTAACTGAACGCATGTCTCCCTCAGGGACGGAAAGTTGGGGCGCGATTGTGGGCGTAAGTCAAGGACCTTCTGTGTTTCCTAGCAGGGTTTTCGACCAGGATTTTGAATAAAGGAATGGAGCCAACATAGCCTCGAATATGCAAGTAATTTCCAAGGTTGTTTTGTTTTTTTATTCTTTCAAAAGCACATTTTCCCACACCTTGTCTCTCCATTTGTTTTTCCTGCACAATATATTTTTCTATCCTGGAAATCCTGGCCTCAGAAATGATCCTCTTCCTCAACCCTATCATTTCTTTTATGGTCATCGTCATATTCTTTTTTTTTAATCCTAAATAATTTTTATTTATTTATTTTTAATTTATTTTTTAATTTTAATTATGAGAATATAACACAATATATCCAACTTAACTTTGTTGTACATATATACATTTTACTTCCTCATTTGTAATCTCCTTATTTAATACATTATTTACTAATTAATCTAATCATGGCTACTAATATTACTACCTTGTCTTCTGCTGTATAACCATTGATAAAATTTATTCCATATTTAGACTCTCCTTTGTCTTTTATTTCTAAAGTTGACCTATCAGATTCCGCATGAACCATAATTTTTCTTATGGTCATCATCATCTTCTGGAAGGGCTAGGAAGGTAATATATTATACATCCCCAAATTATAAATATTATCTTCTTTCTTTCCAGGACTTGCCTTCTAAAAATGAAATGTTGCAAACAGGCAGGCGAAATATGGATGCCGTCCTTTCCGTTGTTCCACAAATCGAACATGGGCGCATCCAATCACAAATGGAAGCCTGTTTTCAGCACCCAAAGCCTCTGGGCTAGCAATCACCACCAACATTCAGCCATGGCGAAGACGGCTCCCCATTAGTCACCATGCTGTGACAACTTTCCCCCAAAGTTTCACAAAATCTCCATGGTGATCCCAAAACTTCTCATGACATCATGCGGAGGCTCACCGGAGCCCAGAGGAAACTGTCAACTATTCTTAGAATCTTCAACCGTAGTTCACAACAACACAGAAAGTACGTTCTCCGACCCTTCTTTAAAAACACCACTAAAAGATTATTAAATATATATAGATTATATGGAGATCGATAAGTGAGACAGAGAGAGAGAGAGAGAGAGAGAGATAACGATAGAGAGATAGCGATAGAGAGATATATAGAGAAATGATAGAGATGATAGAGAGATGGAGAGATAGAGGTAGAGATAGTAGATGAGAGAGCGAGCTAGAGAAAGAGATAGTGTGTGTGAGAGAGATCTATATATCTATATATATATAGAGAGAGATGATAGAGAGATGACAGAGATAGAGATATATATAGATGATAGAGAGATGAAAGATGAGAGAGAGAAACAGATAGATAGATGATAGATAGATGATAGATGAAAGAGAGAGAGAGAGAGAGAGAGAGAGAGAGAGAGAGAGAGAGAGAGAGAGAGAGAGAGAGAGAGATCAAATATCCCTGGAATTCTGTGTTCAAAATCTTCTCCTCTGAATTTCCGACTAACTGCAAAAACGCTTACTCTCAAGTAAATAAGAGGAATGTACACTTAGAAATGGAAGCACTATGATTTGTAAGTCGGTATTGCTCCGGGTTTTCCTACTACACGTGAATTAGACCTAATCTCGGAGCAGCGTTGCAGGCATACATGTGAATACCAAAATCCCCTGCTTGTTCCCTTCTGCATGGCTCCACATTCACTCACCCAGTGGCTTGATTGACAGCAACTCCAGTCAATTAAGCAATTGTGAGGTGTAGCATGTGGATTCCAGATCTACTATCTGGCTGAAAGCATCAGCTTCGAGTTACCATCAGATATTTCCTTCCTTCCATCCATCCTTCCTTCCTTCTCCTCCCCTTCCTTCCTTCTTTCTTCTCCACTTCCTTCCTTC
Organism: Laticauda laticaudata; assembly: GCA_004320025.1. NCBI lineage: Eukaryota > Metazoa > Chordata > Lepidosauria > Squamata > Elapidae > Laticauda > Laticauda laticaudata. The sequence goes on from BHFT01031590.1 coordinate 26,751, forward strand.
CTTCTTTCTTTCTTTCTTTCTTTCTTTCTTTCTTTCTTTCTTTCTTTCTTTCTTTCTTTCTTTCTCTCTCTCTCTCTCTCTCTTTCTTCCTTCCTTCCTTCCTTCCTTCCTTGAGGTTTTTAAGAAGAGACTGGGCAGCCACTTGTCTCAAATGGTGGAAGGTCTCCTGCTTGAGCAGGGGCTGGACTAGAAGACCTCCAAGGTCCCTTCCAGCTCTGTTGTTCTGTCAATGAAGGGAGATCCTGAATTAATGCATGAAGCTCTATCATTGGCAATTCTAAGCATGAAATAAGCTGCTCTCTAGAAACCAATAATTTAAGAAAAGTAATCTGAGAGGAATAATTAGGCTGGATTGACATACCATATGCAATTTTAGGGAGTTCTTTTCAGAAATCTCCAGAGGATTTTTGAAGGAAAGAGATAAGAGGTTAACCCTAATGCACCCCCACCCCCACACACCCCCACAACTCCCCTGAGGCTGATGGAGTATTTGGGCTGCATTATAAAAGCCATGTTGTCTTCGGACTAGCCACAGGAAATCTAATATCTCAGGGTTTCCTAGGTGATTTCTGATTGAAATGCTCTTTGGGTCCTCTGTGACTTAATCCGGACTATGAGATGAACCAGGTTGGATCACTCAATATGATTTAAAACAGAAATTTCTTTTAACTGGGGGGTCCTCCTTCCATATCAAACAAATGTTCTACAGAGGAATGACTGAATCTGTCCTCTGCACCTCTATAACTGCCTGGTTGGGTTCTGCAACCCAACAGGACAGACACAGACTTCGGAGGAGAATTAGGACTGCAGAAGAAACAATGGCTACCAACCTGCCTTCCATGGAGGACCTGTGTCCTGCAGGAGTCAAAAGAGGGCTGTGAAAATATCTAGAGACCCCTCACATCCCGGACATAAACTGTTTCAACTCCTTTCCTCAAAACAAAGCTATAGAGCCCTGCACACCAGAACAACTAGACACAAGGACAGTTTTTTCCCCAAAGCCATCACTCTGCTAAAACAATTCCCTCACACTGTCCGACTATTTACAAAGTCTGCACTACTATTCACTATTAATCTTCTCATCACCTCCTTATCACCCATCCCTCCTAACTTGTGACTGTAAATGACTGTAAACTTTGTTGGCTTGCATCCTTACAATCTATATTGACTGTTTTTCCTAGTATCATTCGATTGCTTCAATTGTAACCCTATGACTATCATTGTGTTTGACCAAGATGATTCTTGACTCTTGACAAATGTATTTTTCTTTTATGTACACTGAGAGCATTTGCACCAAGAAAAATTCCTTGTGTGTCCCAATCACCCTTGGCCAATAACATAATTCTATTCTATTTCAATTTCTATTCTTTTCTATTCTATCCTATTCTTCCATCCTTGCTTCTTACCCAAAGGGCTCACCGTTGTGTCAAAAACCAAAGTGAATAACCTGTCGTTGCCCAGTCCTTCTTTCAGGCCACAAAGCATAAAGGTATCAATGGAAAGTATAAAAATTAATCTAAAAAAAAAAAAAACCAGACACTTGGTAATTTTTCCTAGATTGACCTCGGTTTTCTTCAGGATAAGGTACCAACATAGCCCATCACACCACACACACACACACACACACACACTGGATTCCTGGTTTTCCGGATTTGCTGAGAGCTACTGTCACTGGATAACCAAAGTAAGGATTGTCTCTTCAAATCCAGGGCTCTCTGGGTGGTCATCTCTAGCCCCAGTCATCTAGAAGGGCTCACCTGATGGACCAACTTGGAGAATAACAGAGTTGGAAGGGACCTTGGAGGTCTTCTAGTCCAGCCCCCTGCTCAAGCAGGAGACCCTATACTATTTCAGATAAGGGGCTTTCGTCTCTTCTTAAAAACCTTCAGGGATGTGGAAGGAAGGAAGGAAGGAAGGAAGGAAGGAAGGAAGGAAGGAAGGAAGGAAGGAAGGAAGGGTCAACCTTGAGCTGGTCAGGATCAAACTGCTGGTAATTGGCAGAGTTAGCCTGCAATACTGCATTCTAACCACTGTGCCATGGTGGCCCTCCCTCCCTCCCCACATAGAAATAACAGTTAAATCCCACTTCACAGTGCTTTCCAGCCCTTCCTAAGTAGTTTGCAGAGTCAGCCTCTTGCCCCCAACAACCTGGGTCCTCATTTTACCCACCTTGGAAGGACGGAAAGCTGAGTCGACCTTGAGCCTGGTGAGATTCGAACTGCCAAATTGCAGTCCACCGGCAGTCAGCCAAAGTAGCCTGCAGTACCGCACTCTTACCACTGCGCCACCACGGCTCTTAATCTTGATTCTATCCCTCTGTTCATGCAGCCTGGGATTGTGTTGGCTTTTTTTGGCTGCCGCCGCACACGGCTGGCTCATCTTTAAGCGAGTTCTCAACATCTTTTCTTGAACATGGCGGTGACCAAAATTAGACACAATATTCCAAACGTGGTCCTACGAAGCCCTTATAAAGCGGTACTAACACTTTACACAATCTCAGTTCTATCCCTCTGTTTATGCAGCCTAGGATTGTGTTGTCTTTTTGGGCAGCTGCCACACAATGCAGGCTCATATTGAAGTGAGCATCCACCAGGACTCCAACATCCCTCTCACCGTTACTACTACTACAACTAACACTATCGAGCCAGGAACCCTCTCTATACTTAAGTGATGCACTAAGAGTTTGCAAGTCAACTTTCCTCAACGCCCTGCCTGAAGAATATTTTTCCAGGGCTGGATTTGTGATTCCAATCACGTCTTAGCTCTCATGAAACCACACCAGGATGACCGCAATGCCAAGGAAATTGCAACCCAAACCTCCTTTTCACTAATCTTTTTATCCGAAGCACTATAAATAAAATAAAAAAAGAGGGAGGGAGGGAGAAAATATTCCGGCAAAGAAGACTTAAGCATGGTAGATAAAAGAAATCCAATCCCCAGCTATCCTCTTCTTACTATGAATAGACTCTGCTGTCAGATTCAGCCAAGAGAGCCTACACGACAATCTGTATTTACCCTTTGAAATCCCAGCTCTATAAATATGGACAGCTGACATTCCTGGTTTGTACTAACCGGGGTTGCGTTTCCGTGGGTCCAAGAATCCTCTTTTTCGTGAAACCTCTAGCATCACAGGTAAATCCTCGACTTACGACCCCAAGTGATCCCTATGTTCCTGTTGCTAAAATTCTGCCTCATTTTACGACTTTTCCTCGCCACAGCCGTCCTTAAGGGAAACACCACAGTTGTTAAAGTAGCAACATGGCCATTAATCAAATCCTGGTGTCCGCCTGTTGGACGGTTCACCGAGGAGGAAGATGTGACACCCCCCCCGGAGAAAACACCGCCACCGTCATAAAAGCGAGTCCTTCGTCATTATCTGAATGTAAATCACGCGACACCCACCCACCCCATCCACTCCCAGGGATGTTGAAATGGTCATTAAATGTGAAAAACAGTCGTAAGTCATCTTTCTTACAGGGCTGTTGTGACTTAGTTCCAGGACTAACTGCATTAAATTAGATGAGCATTGGCAATTACAGAAAAAGAAGAAAGTGGAATATTATATATGGTAGCAATTTATTTGACCAACGGTTGGCCAATAACGGAATCCGTTAAAAAACCCAGGTCGATAAAAATAGAAAAATCAGTTAAGATTGTCAGAAAGCTAAAATACGTCAGCGATAATGGCTTATAAAAAAAAGGGACTGCTGTTATTTTGGCAAGAAAAGTGCATTAATTATAATTCCTAGCACAGGGTAGATGTACGACACACCGTTTCGACACACCGTTTAAATGAAAGATGGATTTGTTCTAAATATAAAATTTAAAAGGTAATAACAATAATAATAATAATAACCACCCTACTTGGAGCAGCTTATATCCTCCAACTTGGAGCAGCTTATATCCTACCTGAACAGTTCCTAGGTCCTTGGTTAGGACTCGAGCTGTTGAACTACCAACCAGCCCCAAAGGCTGTGAATCTCCCTAAAGATTCAATAATAATAATAATAATAATAATAATAATAATAGGATTAGCTGTATTTCACAAGAGCAAGGGTGGCTGGAGAATTTTGGGTGTTGAAGCCCACAAGTCTTAAAGTGGCCAAATTTGGAGACCTCTGCACAAGAGGCTCTCCATGGGGGTAGAGGAACTCCCAGCCCCCCCTCCCCCGGACATTAAAATCACACACCACCCTTTCCTTCCTCACCAAGGCCACCCCACCCGCCTTCTCTGCCCCAAAAAGCCAGTGTGGTGTCCAGTCCACGTAAACCAACACAACGGAACAAACACCTACTGGACTCAACATCTCCATGCCAAGTGTGGACAGAGGACAGTTGACTGAAATAGAGACATGTGGTAGTGGTGGTGGGGGGAGATCTCTAGATAGACTCTCACACACACCCCACCCTCCATGGGGGAAACAACCTTGAGAGATTTGGCTACTACAACTACTACTACAACTACAACTACTACCCAAACTGGCCTTTGTCGCAGAGGCACCACAAGGACAATACACCAACCTGTTCTGCGAGAGGAACCCACTTCCAAGCTCAAAAACTCTGGGTTGGGGAGTGGAGGGGTGGAGCCCAAGGCTACCTTAAGCAGATTTAAGGCCAGGAAGAGAAGGTGGCTGGGTCCACTGATGATGGGGAGGAAGCCTCCTCAGATGCCTCCTCCATTGGCTTCAACCCAAGGAGGACTTCCTGGTGGCACATTGGGTGGGACATCTCCTCTCTTAAGTTAGAGCAGCTGGGCAGGAGTGGGAGGGGCTCAGGAGGAGGTGGGGAAGGGCTACCCCCCCCTTCTCCAGAATCCAGGGGGGTCTCCTTTCCAGGGGAGAGGGAGGTGATTTTTCAACCCTCCCCACTCCAACATGGCCAAGCAACAAGGAGGCCAACCCAACTCCACCGCTGGCCCCAAGTTGGACCCCGAGCTCAGGACCCCTCCCCGCATCTCCCCCACCCCACCCCACCCCATTCCA
>BHFT01031592.1:0-47542 GCA_004320025.1 Laticauda laticaudata
GTAAAGAGAAGGACCAGGGGAGACATGATAGCGGTCTTCCAATATTTGAGGGGCTGCCACAGGGAGGAGGAAGGGGTTAAGCTATTTTCTAAAGCACCTGTAGGTCAGACAAGGAATAATGGATGGAAACTGAACAAGGAGAGATGTAACCTGGAAATAAGGAGAAACTTTCTGATAGTGAGAATAATCAACCAATGGAACAGAAGTTGTCCTCAGAAGTTGTAGGAGCGCCATCACTTGAGACTTTCAAGAAGAGATTGGACTGCCATTAGTCAGAAAAGATTTAGGGTCTCCCATTTGGGTGGGGGGTTGGACTAGATGGCCTACAAGGTCCCTTCCAATTCTGATTATCTGTTAAAGGAATCTGTTAAACCTCTGAGTTCCCTTCCAGCTCTATTCTGATTGATTCATTGATTCATTGAACTAATCAAGGAGACAACCAAGCTGGAATTAAGGAGAAACTCCCTAACAGAGAGGACAATCAATCAGTGGAACAGCTTGCCTTCAGAAGCTATGGGTGCCTCATCACTGGAGGTTTTTAAGGAGATTAGCCATACACTTGTCTGAAATGGTATAGGGTCTCCAGTTTGAACAGGGACTTGGACCATTCAGATCTTTGAAGTTCCTTCCAGCTCTGTTATAATTCATTCATTCATTCATTCATTCATTCATTCATTCATTCATTCATTCATTCATTCATTCATTCATTGAACAAAGCAAAGAGAGAAGCAACCTGAAACTAAGGAAAAACTTTCTCATGGAGAGAAAAATTAACCAGTGGAACAGCTTGCCGCCAGAAGTTGTAGATGCTCCATCATGGAGGCTTTTAAGAAGAGACTGGACAGCCGCTTGTCTGATGTGGTAGAATGTCTTCTGCTTGAAGTTGGACTAGGCAACCTCCAATATCCCTTCCAGCTCTGTTTTCATTCAGCAAACCTTTCCTCTTCCCTGTGTTAGAGGAGTCAACCAACTCCATTACAGCCTGTTGAACTCATTCCGTCTTGTTGATTTATCAGACAGAGGATTGTTAAGTTCTCAAGCATGGCCAAGCAGAATTGCTCCTGTGCGTTTGAAGGCCCCATAAAAGGATTTTATGTTTCATATCATTGCAGTAGACTGACCCCTTGGCCTGTTTCTCTCGGTTCTGTTGAGTTATCATTCATTACCTGTGACTCCCTGCTCCATTAACTACCTGGATATCTTTCTTTGCCACTTAAAAAAAAAAAAACCTCTCCCCTCTGTAAAATTGAATTAAGCTTCTAAAAAGGAAAAGCTATTTTCAGGATTTGAGGAAGGAAAGATCCCTGGATAACTTAAAAAGAAAAAAAATAAAGGTTCTGTGTATTTAAAAGAATAAATTGAGAAGGTTTGTGCCTTTGGGTCATTCTCAACTCCTGCTATCTGCCTGGAGTTGAACAGATCTAACAGAATCCGATCTAAGAGAAGACTAGAGTTGAAAGGGACCTTGGAGGTCTTCTAGCCCAACCACCTGTTCAAGTATGAGACCCTATACCATTTCAGACAAATGATTGTCTAATCTCTTCTTAAAAACCTCCAATGGTGAAGCACTCACAATTTATGAATGCAAGCTATTCCACTGGTTAATTGTCTTCATTGTTAGGAAGTTTCTCCTTAATTTCAGGTTGCTTTTCTCCTTGATTAGTTTCCATCCATTGCTTCTTCTCTTGTCCTTTGGAAAATAGGTTGACACCCCCCCTTCTCTTCTTTGTGGCAGCCCCTCAAAAACTATCATATTCCCCTTAGTCCTTTTCATTAAACTAGACAGACTCAATTCCAGCAACCATTCTTTATATGTTTTAGCCTCCAGTTCCCTGATCCACTTTGGTGCTCTTTTCTGCACTCCTTGTAGAGTCTCAACATCTTTTTTGTTATGTGCTGACCAAAACCAATATTCCAAGTATGGCTTTACCAAAGCATTATAAAGTGGTTCTAAACACTTCAAGAGATTTTGAAGTGCAAAGCTGGGTTCTGCAGCTTCCAAAATGTTTTCGATGTAATATGCTTTCACTAAAACATATGACGAACGGTTGCAGGATTTGGGTTTTACTAGTCTGGAGAAAAGGACCAGGGGGGTCATGATAGCAGGATTCCAGTATTTGAGGGGCTCCCACCAAGAAGAGGGAGTCAAGCTATTCTCCAAAGCATCCGAGGCCAGGACAAGAAGCAATAGGTGAAAACTCATCAAGGAGAGAAACAACTTGGGATTGAGGAGAAAAACCTGGACAGCTAGCCATTTGTTTCAAATTGTACAGGAGGTTTAGCAGAGGTCTCCTCTGGGAGGAGATTTCAAAGTATTTCTAGCAGGACTTCCAGATTCTTTAACAGCTTTGTTCTCTATTGCCATCCATCTGGTAAACTTGCAAGATTTGTTTTTCTCGCCATGTACATGTATGAATCAAAAAATAGTGTCTTGTTTCTCAGTGTCATAGAACATATGTGGGTACATGAATAATTTTTATTGATTTATTTTGTCATGTTTGTGTAGTGTTTATCAGAGGTGGCAGACCCTTTGAGAGCTGTATGCAATGAAATTTCATTTTAATGTATGCCGATTAGGGTACATTCAAAGCAGAGGTGTTATTCAGCTGGTTCTGACCAGTTCTGGAGAACCAGTAGCGGAAATTTTGAGTAGTTCAGAGAACCAGCAAATATCACCTCTGACTGGCCCCGGCCCCATCTATTCTCCACCTCCCAAGTCCCAGCTGATTGGCTGGTCTTTTTTTGGTTGCCCTGCACAGAAGAAAGGAGCTGGAAAGCAGGTTAGTGGGGTGGGGAGGGAATGGGGATCTTGCAGTTTCCTTCCCCTGCCATTCCCACCAAGCCATGCCCACAGAACCGGCAGTAAAAAAAAATTGAATCCCACCATGGATTCAAAGTGACAACAAAGTTATTCTAAGTCTCTAAGAGGCTGGACTAGAAGACTTCCAAGCTCGATTCGAGAGTACTGCATCCAGTTTTGTTCACCACATGATAAAAAATATGTCGAGACTCTAGAAAAAGTGCAGAGAATAGNTGCAGGAACTGGGCCTGGCTAGTCTAGGGAAGAGAAGGAGACATGATAGCAGGGTTCCAGTATTTGAGGGGCTGCCATAGAGAGGAGGAAGGGGTCAAGCTATTTTCCAAGGGACCCGAAGGCCAGACAAGGAATAATGGATGGAAACTGAACAAGAAGAGATTCAGCCTGAAAATGAGGAGAAACTTTCTGACAGTGAGAACAATCAACCATGGAACAGAAGTTGCCTGTTCTGGGAGCTTCATCAGTGGAGGCTTTCAAGAAGAGTTTGGACTGCCATCTGTCAGAAATGGTGTAGGGTCTCCTGCTTGGGCGATGAAGGGGGGTTGGATTAGATGACCTACAAGGTCCCTTCCAACTCTGATTATCTGTTATCTAATTGGTTCATTGACTTATTGATGGTAGGGTGTGTGCCATATAAATGGTCTTGTGTCTTGTTTTTTCTTTTTTCTCCCCTGTGTGTTGAGAAGGCATCTTGTCCTCAATGCTTGTGGGCACCCTTTCTGCCTGAATTGTTCACATAAGTACCTGCTTTCCAGTTGTTTAGTTTGTTGGGTATTAGCTGGGTGGGAGTCAGTTTTCCTGGCAGATCAGTGGTTGAGTCATGCAGGAGTTCTCTTTCTGTGTGACTCTCTTTACACACACACACACACAAACACAATACTAGCACAGAAGTGTTCCCACTGCAAACTTTAAAGTTCTCCATTCTATAAATGGCCTTGTCATTTTTCTTCGGCTAATTGGTTTTAAAAAAGGAAGATGGAAAGGGAGTGAGGAATGATTAGGGATGGTTCTTTTTCCATTTTCTTTTAATGTTGCTAAGATGCTTTTCAACAGATCTTTGGGAATGTGGTTTTGTCCCGGATGGCCACCCCCACAAAGGAAATTTGTGGAAGAGAATGTCAATTGGTGGGAGGGAAACGGGCTGAAGTTTAATAAATAGCTCTAGAAATGGGAAAGTAGATGGTACACCTTCCCCTTCACAGGAAAACGTATTTTTAAATCTAGAAGAAAAGTTCAGAATCCTAGAAAAGAATCCATCGCCTTCTTATCAGTAAAAAATTCTCTTGGTATGGTAGGAATTAGAATAAAAAGAGAGATATGGAACTAATACAGGGAGGTGGAGGGAGCGGGAGGGGGAGGAGGAGGAGGAGGAGGTAGTTGGTTGTTTTATTGTAGACATTTCATGACCCAGCTAGACAACATCATCAGTGCTAGAAGGGAGTAGAGTTTGCAGAATGGGAGATGTGCTCTCTAATTTGCCCATTTGCTGGGAGACTTTTGATTATCCAACTAGGTAGCATCATCAAAGCTAGAAGGGGGGAGGAGGAAGAGGAGGAGGAGGGGGAGGAGGAGGAGGAGGAAGAGGAGGAGGAGGAGGAAGAGGAGAAGGAGATGGAGGAGGAGGAGGAGGAGGTGGAAGAGGAGGAGGAGGAAGTGAAGGAGGTGAAGGAGGAGGAAGAGGTAAAGGAGGAGGAGGAGGAGGAGTTTTTCAGAAGACAGCAACTCAAATTTCCCGAAGAATCATCTTGTCTTACGCTGGGATAGCTACATTTGAAGAAGAGTTTGAAACTGGAGAACTGACTTTATAAAATAGAAATTTGTAAGAAGCAATCTGAGAGAAGAAAATGTCAAGGGAAAAAAAATCGGATCCAGTCCACTCCTTGATATTTCCAACTGCCACCCAGTTTCTTTTTTTCTATTGCAAGATATCATTTGAAGGGCATACTGTAACAGGAAGGGTAACGCTGCCCATCACATGTCTCAGAAGAGTTTTTTAATCGGCAGAGAATTATTGCTTCCCGGGACACTGAGAATTTGTTCCAAGTTTCTCAGAGTGGCAATTTTCACAGAAAAAAGAGAATAACAGAGTTGGAAGGGACCTGGGAGATCTTTTAGATCTAGTCCAACCCCCTGGTTAAGCAGGAGCCTCTATTCTGATTGTCCAATCTCTTCTTAAAAACATCCAGTGTTGGTGCACCCAAAACTTTTGAAGGCAAGCCATTCCACTGATTAGCTGTTCTGTCAGGAAATTTCTTGTCAGAGTGTTTACATTGTGAGACAACCCAGGAACAAAACAGGACACAGAGGCTTTGTCTTTTAATAGTGGCTTATGTACAAGACTACTCTATACATACATACACACATTAGGCAAATACCAGGCAATCAATCAACTATACACTGAGAATTACAATGGAGAGAGAACATGAGGAGAGAGATGCTCTCACATGGCCTTCCTTATATAGACAGCTTCTTAAAGCAGCAGTACCCTGCTGACTCATCCTCGGTTCATTCATCTGGCTTACAGCCTTACAACAGCTGGTCAGCTATTAAATTATCTTACATTACATTAATATTTCTCCTTAATTCTAGGTTGCTTCTCTCCTTGCTTAGTTTTCATCCACTGTTTCTTGTCCTGACTTCTGGTGCTCTGGAGAATAGTTTGATCCCCTCTTCTCTGTAAAAACCCCTCAAATGTCGGAAGACTGTCTTCTGCTGACTCTTATCTAACCATCAACTAGACTGCTGTTCTCAAATCTCCTCTTCCTGTCCCTTCAGGACATTCTCCCCATTAGAAGATCATACTTTGCAGAACCTCTGTTTTGGTCCCTGGTTCTTTGATGTCAATGGTCCTCCCAATCTTGGTCTTTCTCCTTTCTCACGGCTCTGGTGTTTTGACTCCACTTCCATGTTCAAATCTTCTGTGGGAAGGCTTGTGTCGGCTTTGGAAGCAGTATTTTATTTAGAAACTTCCACACTACCACATTCTAGTGCCTGGGAATTTGGGTGGGGGGACTTACAGAGACGTGAAGTACAGACCTAACAAAATTCTTGCTTCTGAATCAAGGAAAAAGCCACCCTGCACCTGGGAAAGGAGTGGTTGGAGAATGTCTCAGTTGAGACAGGTGGGTGATTGGACCATCGTCGAGGTCGATGCGTGTTTAGCTGGATCCGTTTAGCATTTTCAATTATAAAGGGAAAACCCAGAACTCTCAGATTCAGGTTTTCCAGATGTGGCCAATAATGACAACTCTCATAAATATGGACCATTGAGAAATGCTGTCTTGGACTATTGTTTGGAGTTTATTAGTTGGACTGGGGACAATTGGCTAGCAGACCGAAGATTTGAGACTCTAGAAAGCAGAGCAGAGAAGAGCAAGCAACGGATGATTAGGGACTGGAGGCTCAAACATATGAAGAAAGGTGCAGGAAATTGGGTATTTCTAGTCTTAATGAAAAGAAGGGACTAGGGAAGGACATGACAGCAGTCTTCCAACATCTCAGGGCCTGACAGAGAGAGGTAAGGTCAAGCTATTCTCACAAACTCCTGAAGCAGGACAAGAATCAATAAATGTAAGCTAATGCAAAGAGAGACCCGCACTTAAGAACTAAGGGAAAATTTTCTGACAGTGAAACAATTAACCAAAGCTAACAATTGGCCTCCAGAAGTCTGTAAAATGTTCCAACACAGGAAGTTTAAAAAGAAAGAGATTGAAGATAACAATTTGTCTGAAATGCATACAGGATTTCCTACTTAAAGCAGGGGCGCTTGCAACTCCAGGCACAGTGGTCGCCAAGCAATGGGTGTCTGCCAAAGAAAATTTTGGTGATCACCACAGAGAAATGTCAACCACCAAGCAGCAGCCGCCAAAGCCAATAATCCACGGCTGCCAGGCAAACAGGATGTGCTGCCACACGAGCCATGGAACAAGCTGCCATTGCTTGCATTGTGAACAACACGAGTAGTAGAAAGGGGAAGGGCCTGGAAACCAGATAGGAGGAGCGGAAACTTGCCCACCACGTGCCTGCCTGCCACCCGGGCTGCAACTTCTTTCTTCTGCTAGCTTTTGGCTGGCATTGCAGTAAAATAGCAAATGTCTTTCTCTCCCCAACCTCTGCCAGAAATGAAAAGCTCTTCATGGGACACTGCAGGCATCCGCTCCAAGAAGCTGGCCGGTGCAACAAGTATTCACAAAGCAGTTATTTTCTGTGAGTTTGGGGAGAGAAAGAAAGACTTCTGCTGCTTCGCGTTTTTCTTCGCATGAAGCCACAGAATCTTCTCTCTCTCTTCCCGCCTCGAGAAAGAGTTTGGAGATGTACTGTGATCCGCCCAAAAAAGAATGATTGATCAGTAGGAAAATGACGTGGGGATATCTCCTGTAGAACTTTCTTGGGATTTTCCCTGGTCTCTGGTCCACTGGGACTTTAAATATGAATTGGTGGTCCCTGAGGTCCAAAAGGTGAGGTGGCAACCCTGCACGAAGACTCCAAGCCACTCCAACTCTATGTTATGCATATTCTATTCTAAAGACGACTGAATGATTTTCTGCATCAGGCGTTTGAAACTGGGCCCTTGGTTGTTTCTGATCGCTTCTTCGCTCCTGCTCTTTTCAGATGAAGATATGAGAAAACACTCACAGCTTTGCCAAGGATTAAGACTCGCTTGTATATCTTGTGGGAATTCACAGACAAATTTGAACAATTTCTCGGTCCTTGATGGGAGACAGGCAGGTATCCACTCAAGCACAACCAGTGATTAATGCACAAGTACCATAAAGATATACTGTTGGCTAGGCAAACAATCCCTACTCAACATGAGCCCTCCATGATTTCCCTTAATGTAAGGGTGTGCTCTCCCATCATGTCTCCTGTCCCCTCAGAAAAGGTCCATTGGCAAAGATGTACTAAGATCAAGCTACATCTTGCTCGAAGGTTTCTCTACGACACACAAATAAACCCTCTTCTATATGAAGGCATCATTGAAACTACGACCCACTGAATTGGTACAGTCTCCTGATTTGACCTCTTCTCAATATGTACATTGGTTGTGTAACAGAGGATTCTGCTTGGTGTTTTCAAAGAAAGATAACTAATGTTTCTTACCTGGGAAAGGAAAGGGGAGGAAAGGAGGAGAACAAGGGAAGGAGAGAAGGAGAAGGAGGGGAAAGGAAGGAAAAAAGGAGGCAGAAAAAGGAGAAGAGAGAAGAAAACAGGAGAAGGAGAAGGAGGAAAAAAGGAGAAGGAGGAAAAAGGGAAGGAGGAGGAGGAGAGGAAAAGAGAAGGGAAAGGGGAAGGGCGAAAAAGGAGGAGAAAGAAGAAGAAAAAGAGGAGGAGCCCCGTGTGCATACCACAGACCACAGCGTTTCAAAAATCATAGAAAAAACAATTGAGAAAGTGTTTTCAGCATTCAGGCACAAAATATAGGAAAGATGAGAACACGAGATTTTCATTGTATCCTCAATTAACACCTCCTTGAACTATGCTAATTAAGGAGACAACAAAATACAGTCATTCTTTTTTTAAAAAAAAATAGACCTTTGATTTTTTTTCATTCTTAAAGACTGAATGTATTTTTGTGTGTTTATCTGTTTCTCTTGCAGACAACCCCTCCTATTGTAGGACCTCATTTGCATTGATTGGTTAACCATTCTTTGCCCGCCTGCCACCAATGGGCACCCTCAGGACAGTAAATAGAAAATTAATTGTTATAATTAATAAATACCATGGAGCTTAGGTAAACACAAAGCAACCAAATGCTGACAATCTACAAAACATAATTGAGAGAACTCAATAATACCACGAGCAACTTGACAATGCAGACATGAGAGTTCCCATTTAAGACCCCCCATTTCAAACGGCACCACACAACGGATGGACAACAGGTGTAAACACCGGAGGAAAAACACTTGCCATCCGTTGGTTATACGCAATGCTTCCGTCCGTTCTGTACTCACCTGCCACTCCCGTTTTGCTTCCTCTCTATCGCGTCCAGCATCCGTCTACTGGACATTTCATCTGTCAGAAGGTTTTGAGCTGCTCAAAACTTTGAGGCGGAAAATGCTATCAATGATCGTATCTCGGCATCCTCTAGTGCATACCCGGCAAAGCGGAACTCCCCGTTTCTGCATCCATTACGCATGTGCTACTATCACGCTAGGCCACATCCGCTGCGATCCGCGCAACCCTCAAAATCCGTCTCCAGCGGTAAACGGACGCAGGGGAAGCCGGAACGCCGATGCGCAGCGTTTATGTAGCAGCACGGACCGGAAAAGGAAGAAAACGCAGATGCACAGCATGCAAAGAAAGCATTTAAAATAGGAAAACACCCAAAATCGTATCGCTAGAGCGGCGACCTATCATCGGCTATTAAGGATGTCTAGAGAATGCCTAGAGGATGGCAAGGGAACATAGTGGAAGCACCTATATTCCTCAATACAACAAACGGGGGGAAGCAACTCAACCTGGATCTCACTTTCAGACAGCACCCAGCTGTGCAGACCTCTTGCACGCCTTCACTGCCTCTTGCTCTTCACACAGCAGGTCCAGTCATGCTCCACCATGGATCGTAACAAACTCCTTTTGGTAGCCACCATTCGTATCTGAAACAGTTGCGAAGCATCTACAGGACTGATGAACCTCCTACTACCCACCACGCGGAAGAAACAGGCAAGACGACGGACAGAAGCGTCTGGAAGACGAAGATTGGATACGAGAAGAGCCGAGTAGGATGTACAACACAGCAAATGATGGGGAGAGCTCCAGGAAATGAAGACATTCCGGCCCCCGCATTCCAGAACTTCATACAAGAGGATGCCTCAGCCAACGCTCTTGAAGAACTTGTGCGCCGCCCCGGGACACACCAAGGTTGACAAAGGCAAACATCCACTTCCGGCCCCAGGCCTGGAAACCTGGCATAAGGTGGCAACCACACTGCGCCACTGGCTTACCGGGAACACCTACCCAGAAGCATAGCAGTACAGCTGGAGGTGCCACACAACACCATCAGCATTGTCGGTCAAGAGAAGTCTGGCTAAGGGCAAGGCCATATCAGAAGATACCATGGAGAGCTCGCTCCAGTGCCCACCACTGAAGAAGGCTGGAAGAAGAATTGCAGGAGCAGTGGTATCAGAGGTGGAACTTCCACACACACTGTTGAACAGCGCCATAGATGGCAAGTCATACAAATGTGGCCTGCAAAGCTCCAGCCAAGTCGGGGTCCACTTATTTCAAACTACAAGGGCTTCTTCATGCCCGAGCATCGTCTCATTTCGCCATGGTCGAGTGCTGACTACAAGTTCATCGTCTTCTCACCCCCACCATGCAGCAATCGCCGCCGCAGAACCGTTCGAGGAGGATCATGGAAGTCGCTCACATCCTGCAGCAATCTCATGCGCACCACGCACCATGTTGCATGAACAGGCTCGTGGACCTCCAACCAAGGCATGGGGACATGTGCATGCTCCTGGGGATAATGGAGGCAAGGGTGAAACACTGAATAACACTCAGGAGTGGTGCCAAGCCAGCAACAGAGCCTCACGTGAGGGCAAAGAATCAGGCGACAAGCCCGTGAAAATACTGGGGCGTTGAAGCTCCCAGCTGGAGCGCAGTGTGGAGGTGCAGAGACCAGGATGGTAACGAATGAATGGATGCTTCGCTTCAGCCTGTCTCAGCGAACGACGGAGTGAGATTGGGGCACACTGTGAGTTGGGTGGGCCCTCCAAAAATGAACAGGGCATTTAAACCTAAACAGGTTGTGTTTATGTTGACATGTGTGGATCAATGTTACATTAGTATTCGATAAGAAAGGGCCATAGGTGGTGGCACCCGAATGGAAGGGAACCATACAGTCCCACTATGCTTGCACTGGAGGTCTTATCTATCTCCCACAGCTATTACCATCACCCAAAGGTATCCCGCCATCGCCACAGGTATGCCCTGCCCATCCCACCAAAGGTATCCCCTGACATCCGCCATTGTATTCTTACCCTCCACAAGGCATGCAAAGGCTTAAACCATTTCTAAAAGTTTCCACCAAGACTTTATTTTAAAAAATAAATGAAGCAAGTGTGTGAATCAAAGATAAACTTTATTAATAACAAGCTGTAAAAGAAAAATGACCCAAGTCAAGTGTCAAATAAAGTCTACAGGTAGCCACCCAGTTCTGACAGTCTCTTGGTCACTCGGAGTGTGCCCAGTCTCAGGGTAAAGGTCCAGATGCTGTGGAGGTGGCTGGTGGTTGAGTGCTGGTCTGAAGCCACTGGAGTGCCTTGTCCCCGAGAGGACAACAGGTGACGGTGTGTTGAGAAAGCTTCGACAGCTGGCTCACCCACCTCGATGTTGAGCGCTCCTTCCTCCATGCCATGGGGTATCATCCAGTACCTGTGGACAGATGTACTGAGGCGGACTTGGCTGTGGGGTGGAGGAAGGAGCAGTGTAGTGGGGCTGTCTGGTCAGCAGCTGGATTAGGACTGGACATGGTGGCATCTGTGGTGTGGGTGGCATCTGTGCATCGATGGCAATTGGTGGCATCAGTGGAACCGGTGGCAACGGTGTCGTCCGATGACTCTGTGCCTGGACTGGGAAGGGCTGCTGCCTGTGCTGCTGGACCTCCTGGTAGCCATAGCCCTGGTAGGTGAGGGCCTGTGGAAAGCCTTGGAATGGGAGGGACATCAACCTGGAGTGGAGGAGCGACCCTGGACTGGTGGGAGCAGGTTCCTCTGGTTCTGGAGGATTTGTGAAGCAGCTTGGTGATCCGGTCCTTCACCACCTGGTACTAGGGTTCCGCCATGTCCGTGAGGGTCTGGTTCACATAGGTAAGGGAGGGCTTGCGGTTGGAGGATGAGAGTCGGTGTGGACCGGCTGAGAAGAGGAATCTATGCTGCTTCCGGATGGTGTCCCTGATCTCCAGCGCGAGTGTGGGCTCTGCCCTCCTGTCTGGCTCTCTGCCTTTCTGTGGAGGTGGAGCTGGGGATGGATGCAGGTAGGGCTGTGGTGGAAGTGCCGTCTCCTTTCTCCAGTGCACCAGGGAGTCCTCCACTGCGCTCCGCCATGCTTAAACAACTGTCCGCTGAGGTTCTCCGCGTGGACGCTCCACAGGAACCTGCCTGGAGACAGGAGCTGACTCTCCGGCCGAAGAGGACTGGCTCTCAGCAGGCCTGCCGGAGAGAAGAAGGGTCGTGAGAGGGGCTGCTGCTGCTCCTCGTGGCGGATCTCACCCTCCAGGAATCTGCACCTGCCTCGACATAGGTCTCTCTGTCCGTCAGCTTACCGTGGCCTGGCCTGATTTCTTGAGATGCAGCTTCCCGTACCAGGTGTCCATGTGCTCCACCAGCCGAGGAGTACATCCGATGTGTAGCCCAGACTCTCCGCCTTCTTCCAGCAGCCTGCTTCTTTTGGTGTCCCTGTAGAGGCTGCTGTCCCTTCCACACAGATAGTCATTCTCTCTCAGCCACTCCACACCTCATCCTCGTGTTCTCCTCAATGGAGTATTGCCTCCTCTCCCTATCGACGCGTCTGCCTCTTCCTCCCTTTGGCAGGGCCATATGGGCCCATCATCAGAGGGCTTCGAGGTTTGTAGGGCTGCTCCTCCACACACCACCATCAGCAGCAACAGCAAAGGCAGATCATCATCCTCAGCAAGCAGCAGCAGCAGCAGCATCACCCGAGCAGGATAATAAAATCAGCAGAGCAGCAGCAGCAGCAGCACCAGCAGGATCATCGCAGGCAGCAGCAGAAGCAGCAGCAGCACAGCAGCAGCACCAGCAGCAGCAACCAAGCAGGAACGAGATCAGCAGCAGCAGAGTAAGCACCAGGAGCCCAGCAGGACCAGGCAGCACAGAGCAGAGACCAGCAGGATGAGCAGGACGAGCAAGACCAGGAGCACGAGCAAGACCAGACGAGACGACGAGCAGGAGACGTAGCAGTCCAGGAGCATGAGCAGGACCAGCAGGACGAGGACAGCTTCAGCAGAGTAAGCACCAGCACGCAAGCACTACTGCCAGAAGCAGCATCACGCAAGAGTAAGCACGAGCAGAAGCACCACCGGCATAAGCAGCCAGCATCAGCTCCTCCAGAAGCAGAAGCAGCAGAAGCCCAGCTGCAGAAGAGCGAGTCCAGCTGCTGCAGAAGCCCCAGCAGAAGCAGAGTGAGGGCCAGGGGGCAGGAGGGTGGCCCTGTCCCTCTGGCCAGGGCTGGCAGCAGATGGCTGAGGCTTTCTATTCTTCCCATGGTTGTGGGTTGTGCAGGCAGGAGTCTGACAGGGAGGCAGGCACCCAGATGGCAGGCAGGCTGGCAGGCAGGCTTGCAGGCAGCAGGTTGGCAGGAAGGCTGCGCAGGCAGGCACCCAAGGCTGGCAGGTCAGGCAGGTACCAAGGCTGGCAGAACAGCAAGGCTGGCAGGGAGGCTGGCAGGCAGGCAAGACAGGATGGCAGGCAGCAAAGGCAAGGCAGCAAGGCTGGCATGGAGGCTGCAGCAGGAGCGTTATGTGAAGCATGGCATCAGGCAGACAGCGTGAGAACCGGATGATGTCTGGATGCAGGTCTTTCCTCGTGAATGTTGACGCTGCTTCCGACTGCTGTTCCTTTATGTATCCGAATCGGGTAGATCGGCAATAACCTCGCCCGCAGCACGAGTGAACGCTCTGCATCCGCTAGCTTAATCTGCTCTGCATCCGTTACCGCGACATGCCCTGGTACTCAGTGCCCACTACCAAGCTTGTGCATCCGCTTCACTCCGCTGCGGTGCATGCGGCTCTGCATCGTGTATCCGTTCCGCGTCCCGCTTGCTGTGAGGTCCCCAGAAGCCTAGCGGATGTGCCATCCGCTCTCCATCGCTCCATCCGCTAGGCTTCGTTCGCATATGTTTTCCATCCGCTGCTGCGCTCCTCCCCATCCGTCTCTTTCCGTGTTATCCCGCTCTCTGTTATGCAAATTTTTGCCCTCTTTGAGAGCGATAAGCAACGGATGGAAACATTTTTCTCGTCCACTGTGTCCTTTTTACAAACGTTTTGCATCCGTTGGGCAGTGTGACAGGGCCTTTAACACCCCTATTTATGCAGGTGTCAAGCTTTATTTAAAACTGGAAGATAGTGCAGTTAGTCCTCGAACTTACAACCACAGTGAAGAGCTTGAAATTTCTGCCGTTAAGCAAGACATGGGTTAAGTGAATTTCAGCCCATTTTATGCCTTTCCCGTCACAGTTGTTAAGGGAATCACTGCAGTTGATAAGTTAGTATTGTTCCTGCCAGTTTAGTGTCATCTGCAAATTTGATTAACTCCCCTTCTATTCCCTCATCTAAATCATTTATGAAGACATTGGAGAGCACTGGGCAGGGGTGGACTTCAAAAATTTGAGCAACTGGTTCTCTGCCCAGTTGCTGGGTAGGCATAGCCACTGTGAGCATGGGCTAGTCGGCTTTCCTCGTGCCTCCAGCCAGGCAAAAATGGCCTCCCCCAGGCTCCAGAGGCCAGAAATGGGCCTCTTTCTGGCCTTCCAGAACTTCCAGAAGGCCCATTTTTACCCCCTCGGGCTCCAGAGGCTTTCTTTGAGCCTCCAAGAAGGGCAAAATGGCCTCCCCGGGCTCCGGAGGCCCCAGCTGGAAAGCCTCCAGAACCCAGGGGGTAAAAATAGGCCTCCCAAAAGTTCCAGAAGGCCAGAAACAGCCCCATTTTGGGCCTCCAGAGGGCCTCCATTTTTGCACTCTTGGAGACTCAAGTAAAGCCTCCAGAGTCTGGGGAGGGAAATGGGCCTCCCAGAAGTTCTATAAGGCCAGAAACAGGTCCATTTCTGGCCTCTGGAGCCTGGGGGAGGCTGCTTTCACCCGCCCGGAGGCTCGAAGAAAGCCAGCTAGGCCATGCCTACCTAGCAAGTGGGCATACAACTGAAATTTTGCTGCTGAAATTTTTGCTGAAATTTTTGAAGCCCAGCTCTGCCCAGTACTCTCTAATATCTTTCCTTGAGCCTCTGGGAGGGAGAAAATGGCCTCCCCTGGCTCCGGATACCCACCAGAAGCCAGAAACAGAGCCGTTTCTGGCCTTCTGTAGCTTCTGGGAGGCCCTGTACTTACATGGCATTCAAAATGGGCTGTGTGGGGACTCCTGGGAGGAGTGGGGCAGGGCCTGCCAGGGGTGGGATTTACCAGTTTGCCAAAATGATAAAATTTGCTATTGGTTCACCTGAAGTTAGGCCCCTGGTACTGGGCCAAAGATGGAGCCTTGTGGTACCCCACTGCTCACGTGTGGATGTATCCATGTGGATGTATATACCATTTACCTATATATACCATTTATACTAGGTTGATAATTGTGGATCATGAAATCTGCAGGTGTTGGATTCTGGAAATAGCTCTCTTTTTCTCATCAATAAATTCATGTCAAATCTCAGTGTCCCTGGTTCAGAGCTCCCCGTGCCTAAAATAAACCAAACATTCAACAGGCAATATAGAAATAACCATGCCAACGGGGTGGGTATATAAATATATAGGTGGGGTTAGATTCAGAAGGTCTATTTGAACACATGATCTTCAGAAGACTTTGATGGCCTTCAAGTATCAGGAGTGAAAAATGTGATTCATCTTCAGCCCACCGAGTGAGGAAATATCCGAAAATGACATTATAACAGACCTCGTTCCTGAACCCTTATAGATGTTCAGCTATTTGTGATTCAACAAGAACAGCAACAACAAGGACTGTTAGGATCAGGCATCCCAATGAAATTGTCTTTTCCTTTGCACATACATGAATATGGAACAATTTGAACGCATATGATCGTGGAGTTTTGTGGCTCTCTCAGGGAGGGAGGGAGGGAGGGAGGGAGGGAGGGAGAGAGAGAGAGAGANAGGAAGGAAGGAAGGAAGGAAGGAAGGAAGGAAGGAAGGAAGGAAGGAAGGAAGGAAGGAAGGAAGGAAGGAAGGAGAGCTTATTTCATGACAAGCACTCTCTGTCTATGGAACATTGAAACATAGGGCTGGAAGAGGCCTTGGAGGACTTCTAGTCCAGCCCTCTGCTC
This sequence comes from Laticauda laticaudata, assembly GCA_004320025.1. NCBI lineage: Eukaryota > Metazoa > Chordata > Lepidosauria > Squamata > Elapidae > Laticauda > Laticauda laticaudata. The sequence goes on from BHFT01031592.1 coordinate 15,821, forward strand.
AAGGCAGGAGCCTTACACCATCACAATCCAATAGCTGTTCAGTCTATTATAGCAGGGGTCCCCAACCACCGGGCCCTGGACCGGATCCAGTCCGTGGATCATTTTGTACCGGGCCACAAAGAATGAATAATTGTGATTAAAATATATATATTATATTAGCTAAAGCTAAGAAGCCCTTTACTATTGGGGAAGAATTGATTTTGCCGGTCCTTGAAAAAGTGTTTCTGCGTGAAACTAGGCCCTGGTACAAAAAAGGTTGGGGACCACTGTATTATAGAATATGAAATATATTTCTATATAAAAAAATAGGATTGTCAGCAGGGATATTTAAAAAAAATCAGCCTGGGATGGGCAGCCATAAGTTCAAAGCCATGTCCAATCTTCATACATGTTACATGTTAACAAAAAGGGGTCACAGCAAACATCAGAACATATCCCCCCCTCCAATCCCCTATAGAAACCTGGAGTGGAACATAGGTTTAGTTGTGCCTCAACTGATAGTCTATTTCATGTCATTCAAGGATGCAGAAAGAGAAACAATACCAACTAAACTATTTCTCGATACCGAAATGCTAAGTAGTGAGAATATATATATATATTTCCTGCAATGTGCTGAGATCAGACTTGCACAGATAAATTGGTGGGAAATCCCACCTTGTTCATACTTTGTAGTGAAAAACAGAGGAAGTTGAATCAACCTCATTTTCACCCATTTAAATAAAGTTATTTTCTTTCAAAGTTTTTTCCACTCCAGAGTCTCCAACGAGGAGCTACCAGTTACCCACTAATTTGAATCAATTTTAAATTTTATTTAATTTCCTCCCCGTCATTCCTTTATCATCCAAATCAAACAAAAAGAATTAAAAAGAAAAAAGACTGTCAACTTGATGAATCATACATATCACATTCACAATTTTTTTCCATTTTGTTAAGTTTGATCTGCTAGATAAAAGGTTAGAAGACAAAAGAGGATAACCAAGAATTTTGGCTGGATCCATTCACTAAAGTTCTTCTTGTTCCTAGCTTAACTCAGAACAAAAATTCATGAATAACAGTCCCAAAGGTGATTTTTTTTTTCAAGAGGCAACCGGACTTTGTAAACTCTGTTGCAATGGAAAAAGTTATTGTGTTCATTTATTTGTTAATGTAGGGTAGGGATCTCCAAACCTGTTGACTTTAAGAGTTGTGGACTTCAACCCAAAATAAATATTGATTAGAATTGTGTTGTAGCAAGCAAGATTTAACCAAACTTCACTGAGCCTTCAAAACAAAACATGATCATATCTCATCAGCATTTGGAGGGAGAGATTACCAGAAATGTTTAGGGAGTAAATATTTGGGAGTAAATGTGTATGGAGATTCTCAATCATCCAAGTCATGGATGTTTTTTTCAAGAGGCAACTAGACTTTCTGGTTTTTCTTTGAAGGCATTTCATTTCCCATTCAAGAAGCTTCTTCAGCTCTGACTGGATGGTGGGGAATGGAAGGATTTATATTCCTTGCAGACAGCTGGTAGACAGCTGGTCATTTGCATCCTTTTAGTGAGTCATTTCTTTTAAGGCCACTTGGAGATTTGTCTGCGTCCTCAGAGTCACCTGAGTTGTGCAAATGGCTATGGAACAGTCCCAAGAAGGCTTCACATCCATTTGTACCACTCTGGTGATTTTGATGACATAGATAAACCTTCAGGTGGCCTTAATGACTTGCTAAAAAGGATGCAAATGACCAGCTGTTTGCAAAGAGTATAAATCCTTCCATTCCCCACCATCCAGTCAGAGTTGAAGAAGCTTCTTGGATGAGAAGCGAAATGTCTTTAGAGAAAAACAAGGAAATCCAGTTGCCTCTTGGAAAGCATTTGGGAGAAAACAAATAAAAGGAGCTGTTTTTCCTTGGAGAGGTTTCATTTCTCATCCAAGAAGCTTTTGCTTCTGTTCCGAATTAGAATGGGAGAAGCTTCTTGGATGAGAAGTGAAACCTCTTCAAGGAAAAACAGCTCTTTTATTATTCCACATCCATTTGCACCACTCAAGTGAATCTGATGACACAGATAAACCTCCAGGTGGCCTTAATGACTTGCTAAAAAGGTCGCAAATGACCAGCTGTTTGCAAGGAGTATAAATCCTTCCATTCCCCACCTTCCAGTCAGAGTTGAAGAAGCTTCTTGGATGAGAAGTGAAGCCTCTTCAAGGCAAAAAAAAAAAAAAAAAAGTCCAGTTGCCTTTTGAGAAAGCAGCTTTGGGACAACCGATTCTCACTGAGAATATCCACAGATATTAAACTATGCAGAACTTTACCCCTTCGAGATAATAAAATTGTCCACTGAAATTGTAACACGGCTAAAATTGACAGTAAACTGTCTCATTGCATCAAATTTGAAACACTCGCAAATGTAGCCCTGTCTGCTCAGTCTATTCTTATCCACGGCTGCAAGTCCAGGTTTGACCGACGGGGTCAATTGAAATAACACCCAAATGGCAGAAATTGCAGGCTGATTGATCAAAAGACATTCGGTTAGATTGTGCCTTGACTTGGCCAAGATCTAGAAACATATTGGAGGGCATCAGTGGTGACACAAAAAATGGTTTAAGTGTGGTAGGTGTCACCCAGGACCGAGTCCCAAGATTTTGAAAAAAAAAAAAAAANAGGTGTCACCCAGGACCGAGTCCCAAGATTTTGAAAAAAAAAAAAAAAAGCTATTTTGAAAAGTACATCAATCATTTGCAGCTTTATTTTTGACACTTATTTATTGGTATCCCAACTTTAGTATTTTTACAAGGTGGTGAATGCATCCTCCTTCTCACTCACTCACTCCCCTTTTCCTACTCCCTCCCTCCCTCCTCCTCTCCCCACAACAACAATTAATGAAAGAGCAGGAGGGTACAACTCAGAAATACCACGCTATATACCAGTGATGGCTAATCTATTTTGTGTGTGTGCAGAAACTAGGTGTGCATGACAGCACACATACATGCCTGCACCTATAATACAATGCTTGTGCAACCCCCTGATCACCCTGCCCCATGCACATGTGTGTGACCCCCCCATGCTCCCCCAGCCCTCATACACATGCAACCCTCCCCATGCCTCTCCCCCACGCATGCGTGCATAACTATTTTGGGGCCCCATTTTGGGCCTTGTAGGTCTTTCTGCAGCCTCTTGGGAGCAAGAACAGGCCACAGGAGGGCTACGTTGCACCTCCCCACACCCTGTTTTTGCTCCCAGGAGGCTGCAGGGAGGCCCAAAACAGGGAGTGAGGGAGAATATGCTGCACCCCCTCCCATGTTCCCCCTGCCCCGGTACATGTGCATGCAATCCCATGTTCCCCCTGCCCCCATGTATGCACACAAATCTGCTGCATGTGCCCCACCCCCCCCATGCGAAGCAGAGACCTGAAAATCAGCTGGCCAGCGGGAGGAGCACACACGTGCATGGTGGAACTGAGCTAGGGCAACAGCTTGCGTGCCCATAGAGAGGGCTTTGCATGCCACATGCCACAGGTTCATAGAGAGGGCTCTGCATGCCACATGCCACAGGTTCATAGAGAGGGCTCTGCATGCCACGTGCCACATGCCACAGGTTCGCCATCACAGCTATATACTGACACAACCCTCACCTGACCCATCACAAGACCCTCACTTGATGAAATCCACACATGACCCATCACAAACTTTACCTGACCTGACCCTCACCTGATGTGACCTCCCCCATCACAAGACCTACTGATCATACCAAGCTCATATAAACAGAAGAACAGGCATACCCACATCCCCTAAATTCTGCTGAAGATGTTACCTAGCTTGGTAATGAGATGTTTGGACACCAACCCACAAGCTTGGAGAACAAACTTCCAATCTCACTTACTTCTTTGACAGATACTTTCAAAGAGTGAGGTGTTCTCCCAACATCTATAATGGAAATAACTAATAATTGTATTACTTTTTAATGAAAATAACTTCAAAAGAATTCCATTCCTTGTCACCACCGAACAAACTGAGGCAATGCACTTTGTCTTGACCAAAGTTACAACAACATTCATGTGAATTGTACACATTCTGCCCTCCAAATCCTCATTGTTACCTTGTGTAGGAAAAAGTATTAATTGGTTTCCGCTTTTGTTCTTCTAAGTCCAACTCTTCTGAGGTTCTTCCGCAAACTGCGACACACAAAAAAATATATAATTATTTTAGAGTGGAGTGCTTTTAAAGACTTATCATTTCTAAATCACTTTAAACAGCTCAAATGCATTGCAGGAACAGATATAAGATCAGCAGTGAAATTCAAATTACTTTTGGGCTATGATCTTTGTAGGAACAGACCTGGGTAGTCTAGGGGTTGAGATAGTGGAGTAAAATCATGGAGATACTGGTTGAAGTCTACAAGGGGTACCCACAATGAGGGGGTAAAAAAAAAGTAGGATGGCAGCCACAACAATGCAATTGAAACCCTCTCTTTAAAGGCACCTCTGATGTCCATTTTTGTTATGCCCAACAGTGGAGCCTGAATCTGTGGAGGAAAGTGAGCAAAAGCTGGAGCGGAAGAAGATTGAGGGGGTGGCTTCATTGGTTTCAGAGGAATGTGGAGAGGAGCAGGCAGAGTCAAGCCAGGGGATACTTCATGTTTGGGTCAGATTGTTAGCAGGGAGGAACGGGTACAGAATGCTTGAGAGAGGGCCCTGTGGACATGTGGAGTGACAGAACTCAGGCAATGTGCAAGGACCAGCTCCTCCTGATCCCCGAGCATGGAGAGTGAAGAGAAGGCAGGAACAGTGCAGGGCCACCCAACAATTGGGAGGAGAGTGCCCCATCCAGTGATCGGATGCTGCCGGTTAAACAACCGTTTTGGTAAGCACATGCTTTGCTGTGTCTGGAGGTGTCCGGAGAGATTGGGATCTTGCTTGTCAGTGTGGGAATGGGTGTCTGCCTCAAGGCAGCAGGCAGGAGCTCCATCCCAGGATTGAAGTACTCGTTTCCAGAAGCAGGGGTTCCACTGAAGGACTTCTGACTGATGGTAGACCTCAAAGCATTGGGCACAAAAGAGGCCACCATAACCAGACCCAAGAGATTGGGTCTCCAGCCTCCAGAGAAAGGCCTGTTCCCAGAAGGGGACAGGGCACCAACAGACACCAGATCAATGAGTTTCTGGTAATCTGCCATAGATTTCATTTCCAGAGCATGAATAACATTTCTAACTGTCAGGTGCAAGTAACCAGGAACAGGAATTGAGTTTAAAACGCTATAAGTTTACTACATGCTATATATACAACAAGAATCTGATCTATTAACAGTGAAGGCAAATTGGCTCCAGATAAGAGTCAATGGAATTCACAGAGGGCTAGTCTCTTGTGACTGTGTATGGATTGCAAACTGATGATGCATTTGACCCCGCCTTAAGGTTTCACCTCAGAGGTGGTATTCAGCTGGTTCTGACCAGTTCTGGAGAACCAGTAGCAGAAATTTTGAGTAGTTCAGAAAATGACAAATACCACTGACTGGTCTTGCCCCCATCTATTCTCTGCCTCCTGAGTCCCCCAGCTGATGGGCTGGGTCTTCTTTGGTTGCCCTGCACAGGAGAACGGAGCTGGGAAGCAGGTTAACGGAGTGGGATGGGAATGGGATTTTACAGTATCCTTCCCCTGCCATGCCCACCAAGCCATGCCCGCCAAGCCATGCCCACAGAACTGGTAATAATTTTTTTTGAATCCCACTACTGCTCCACCTGGTCACCTCCTTCACAAAACTTCTCCAAACCTGTCAACTTTAAGACTTGTGGCCTTCAAAGGATCTGCGTATTATGAAATGTGGACAGAGGGAGGGTATTTTTCTTTCCCTTTTTTAAAAAAGGTTTTTGAAGGATGAGGTTATTTCCATTTTACACCAAAGTGAAAGCTCTCTTTCATGTTCTTCTCCCCATCCTTCCTTTCCTAACTTTACCCACATCAGGAGAGTAAATATATTAATCAACTAAGTAAACAGTGACATTCAACTCTCTGTGAAGAAAAGGCACGATGCAAGCCCTGTGAATAAATGAGAAAGGGAAGCTTTAAAGGAAGAATTAGCTCCTTAAGCTGCAACTATTGTTAACTTTGCAAATATGGGGAAGCACCTCGTGAAGGATGCAAAGTTACCTCATACCTAATACATGATATACCTAATAAATTTATTCTTTGAGGAACCTATCTGCCTCAGAGTTCCTTTTGCTATGGGGTACCTGGAACCCTGACACTGGCATCAGTGGTAGAATGCTACCGGTTTGAAACGGTAGTAGAGAAAGCCTCTCATGATCAGCTGAAAGGAGAAAGAAAAGCTCGGGATCAGACACCCCACCTGCCCCTGTGCTTTTCTCATCTTTCTCCTCTCAGCTGATTGGCACTGCAGGCCTCAGATAATGTGGGGAAAGCTGCGCGCGTGCATTAGGCAAAGCACACGCACCAAACCATGCCCACCGAACCGGTGGTAAAATAATTTGAATCCTACCACTGGCTGGCATGTATTTATGATAGTTGCTGTGTCCCAAAATCATGGGACCACCTGAAAAGCAAAGTCAATGGGGAAGCCAGATAACTTATCAACCACAATGATTCACTTAGGAACTGAGGCAATAGAGGTCGTCAAATGGGGCAAAACTCACTGAACAAATATCTCACTTAACGACATCAATTTTGGCCTCAACTGTGATCGAAAGTCGAGGATCATACATTTGATCATTTGACATCCTATCAACCCACCACATCTGTAGGCTACCTGGGAGAAAGCAAAACCTAATGAGACATCTCTCATCTTTTCCATTCTATCCTCCCTCTCTGTAACCCGTTCTGAAATTTGGAAGAGAATGTGCTTGGTTATTACCAACCACTTCCCCAAGCCAATGTCAGGGACTACAAGTCCCATCCTTCTACTGCTCTCTTTTCAATCCACAACTCCTCTCTTTTCCACAACACTCAACTTCCTGGTGAAGAACATTTACAGAGATTCTCCATCATCTAGGTCATAGTTGTCCAAAAGGTGCTTTTTTTCAAGAGGCAACTGGACTTTCTGGTTTTTCTTTGAAGATGTTTCACTTCTCTTCCAAGAAGCTTCTTCAGCTCTGACTGCATGGTGGGGAAGGGAAGGATTTATATTCCTTGAAGACAGCTCGTCATTTGCCTTCTTTTAGAGTCATTGAGGCCACTTGGAGGTTTATCTGTGTGCTCATCTGACTGTGTCCTCAAGGTCATCTGATAAACCCATTTGCACTACTGCTACAGATAGCTTTACAAGTGGCCTCAATGACTCTCTAAAAGAAGGCAAATGATGAGCTGTCTTCAAGGAATATAAATCCTTCCACTCCCCACCATGCAGTCAGAGCTGAACAAGCTTCTTGAATGAGAAGCTAAATGTCTTCAGAGAAAAACCAGAAAGTCCATGGTGAAGAGCTGCCTGCCTCTTTCCAACCTAAATGATCTAAACCTAAAGATCAGTCATCTTTGGCCAGTAATTGGAAAACTGGTACATTCGGAGCTGTGTCCTAATTGCCTTCTGCCCAAAGGTACGCTGACCTCGGAGTGTTATTTACAGATTTGATATGCATCAAGGCTGCAACAACTTCTCTCAAATGAGCATGTCACCATGAAGATGGAATTTAATGTCATTAGCCTGGAGAGAAAACTAGAATCATTCTGCTGGGTGCCTGAACCTATGCTTGAAATGGTCAGGCCAGGTTCTCATTTAGCATTCTCAGATACCAAAGGTCCTTTTTCAACAATTATTCCAGCGCAGAACACAGTAACAGAGTTAGAAAGGACCTTGGAAGTCTTCTAGTCTAACCCCCTGCTTAAGCAGGAAACCCTATACCATTTCATGCAAATGGCCATCCAATCTCTTCTTAAAAACCTCCAGTGATGGAGCACCCACAACTTCTTAAGGCAAGCTGTTCCACTGGTTGATTGTCCTCACAGTCACAAAATGTCTCCTTAGTTTTACATTGCTTCTCTCTTTGATTATTTTTCATCTATTGCTACTTGTCCTGCCTTCCCATGCTTTCAAGAGTAAGTTGACCCCCCTCTTCTTTATGGCAGCCCCCCAAATACTGGAAGACTGCTATTATGTCACCCCTACCCCTTCTTTTCATTAAATTAGACATACGCAATTCCCTCAACAATTCTTCATATGTTTTAGCCTCCAACCTCCTTAATCATCTTTGTTGCTTGTCTCTGCACTCTTTCTAGGTTGATGTTCTCCTTCATCAGTTTCCATCCATTGCTTCTTGACATACCTTCAGATGCTTTAGAGAATAAGTTGACTCTGTTGAGGTAATTCCCCATTAGGAGAATGAGTGCATACAGGGAGACGTAGTGAGAGTGTTGAACACACAACTAGCGCACAGATACGGTGTATGGTAAAATGTAGGTTTTTACTTCTAATAAATGTTTTAAGCAAAATCCAAAGCAGTCCAAGTCATTCACAGTTAAAGTAGTCAGTTTTCAATCCAAGGATAATCCAAATAACCAAGTCCAGCATCAAAAACAGTTCAGTAACAGACTTACATCAAATCCAAGAATTACATCAATAGGAACGGCAACACTCTCCAGAATAGAACAGGAACAAACCAACTTAGGTTTCTGGCTCTATTCTGTGGCCATTTGAGGAAACACACCCAATTACAGTTTTAGCATTCTCTTAAAGAGATATTAAAATGTCTATACTGGTTTATATATTTTCCAGCCCAACTATTAGGTGACTTACAATCCTAACAGACTCCCTCCTCTTGTGACAGCGTAGTGACATAGTGAAGCTTAGCAAAGATGGCAGAGATGACAATCCTGGTTTGTGAGTGAAGCTGCCTTCAGATTAGAGCGGACATGTCAAACATGCAGCCCACAGGCCCAATCAGTCCATGGTAGGCCACGGAGTTGGCCAGCAGTGCCATCCTGCAAACGGTGATGGATCAGCCTCTACTGCCCCAGGCCGGGCCACACCAATCAAGATCCTTTGTCAGGTCTGCCTCAGCTAGGTCCCTAGGAAAGACAGACCCTCAACTCCATTTGGTTGCAGCAATAGATTCTTTTACTAGTGACTAATAGTGGCAGCAAAAGTGAGGCTAGACCTGAGTATTCCCACATGCAAGATGCAAGATTGATCAAAGGTGATCAAAGTCCAATCCAAGTCATCCTGTTCAATAGAAGGTGGGGCAGTAGGGACACGATGACCATCCCAGGCCATCCCAGGCCCCCAAGGGTAAAAAAAATACTGATGTGGCCCATGACAGGATCGAGTTTGACACTCCTGGAATAGAGCATCCGTGAACCTTAGCTACTTCCAGTTTTGAGTCATTTTCACCTCAGATCTCTACCAATAGCTAGTTTATAAGCCTTCTTCTCAAATTAAAATTTGGAGAGCACTGATAGATCTCCACTGTCTGGTGTTTGAAGCAGAATGACTTCTAATCCAACCTCCTACTCAAGCAGGAAACCTTACATCATGCCAGACAAATGCCTATTGAATCTCTTCTTAAAAACCTCCAGCAATGAAGAACCCACAATGTCTAAAGTCAAAGCTGTTCCACTGGTTGATTGTCCTCACTGTCAGGAAATGTCTCCTTAGTCCTAAGTTGCTTCTCTCCTTGATGAGTTTCCAGCCATTGCTTCTTGTGCTGCCTTCAAGTGCTTTGGAGGAATAGATTGACTCCCTCTTCTCTGTGGTAGCCCCTCTGTCAGCTTTGGAAGCCATATTTTACTCAGAAATTACATCTTAGTGCCTGAGAATTTGGGAGGGGGGATTTCATGAAGAGCTGGAAGATTAGACCTAACAACATTCTTCTCAACAAGTCAAGGACAAGTGATCCTGCATCTGCAAAAGAGGGGTTGGAGGAATGTCTGCAGTTGGGTTGATGGTTGATTGGGCCATGTGATGGTCTGGGAGGGTGCAGGGGATGGATTTTGAATTTTCAACTGGGAAGGGAAAACCCGGAACTCTCAGATTCGGGTTTTCCCAGATGTGCCAGTATGACTTACTTAATAAATTCTTAAGGCCCTGTCACACTGCCCAAGGGATGCAAAACGGACACAACAGACGAGCAAAATGTTCCATCCGTTGTTATCTGCTCTCAAAAGGGGCAAAAAATGAAACCAGTTAGTAGGTATATAATCATCGGACGTGGGGGTAGGACGTCAGGGTCGGTATTGTGAAAGTCTCTTATGATGCTATGTAACGGATGCCTATGCGGTATGGATATGCTTTGGATGGGTATGCTTGATTGTGTTACTATCCGCTAGGCTTCCGGGGGATAACCTCAGCAAAGCGGATGCGGGGACGGATACAGCGGATGAAGAGTGGATAGCACAGCGGATGAAGCGGATGCAGAGTGGATGCCACAGGCGGAATGCACAGCGGGAAGCCTAGCGATGCTGAAGCGTGTAATTTTGCGATGCGGGGAAGGAGCATTGCGTCAGCCCCAGTGAATATACGGAAGCAGCTCGGAAAGCAAGGTCCACCCATTACAAGAGGAAGGAACTGCTTCCAGACAATCGACTGCCTTGCCTGTCCTGCCTGCTGTTCCTGTTGCAAGCCCTTGCTGCAGCCTCCCTGGCCAGCCTTGCTGTCTGCCTGCCTGCCAGCCTTGGCTGCGCAGAGCCTCCCTGCCAGCCTTGCTGGTCTGCCGTGCCTGCCCAGCCTTGCTGCCAACAAGTCTGCTGCCAGCCTTTGGTGCCTGCTGCCAGCCTTGGTTCATGCCTGCGCTGGCCAGCCTTGGTGCGGGCTGCCATCCTGCCCAGCCCTTCCTGCAGCGCTTGGTGCACAGCCTTTCCTGCCAAGCCTGCGGTGCTCTGCCTGCCTCGACCAGCCTTCCTGCCCAGCCTTCCTGCCAGCCTTGCGGATTGCCTGCCTCCCTGCCAGCCTTCCAGCCAGCCTCCCTGTCAGCCAGCAACCCCACAACCATGCTGAAGCACAGCAAGCCTCAGCCAACTGCTGCCAGCCCTTGCAAGAGGGACAGGGCTACCATCTCGCCCCTGGCCCTCACTCTGGTTCTGCTGGGCTTTCTGCAGCACGGGTCTGCTCTTTGGGGCTGGGGCCTTCTGCTGCTTCTGCTTCTGGATGAGTGATGACAAGCACTCCAGCCAGCCACCTCACACAGCACCTGCACCCTTCACCCCTGAAACTGAGAGACCAAGAGGAGTGCCAGAGACTCATTTTTGTCTTATATGCTTGTTTTTAATAAAATCTATTTTTGATTCCAACACACATGCTTCATTTCTTTTTTTAATAAGTCTTGCTGGAAACTTTTAGAAATGGTTTAAGCCTTTGCATGCTTGGGTGGATGGGTTTAAGATAGCAGTGGGATGGGTTGAGAATAGCTGTGGAAGGTCAGGGATACCTTTGGGGTGGGTAATAACTGTGGATAGATAAACCTCCAGTGCAAGCAACAGTGGGACTGTTATGGTCCACCTCCCAGATGCCACACATTTCAACATAAACAACAACTCTTTATTAAATGCCCTGTTCATTGTCGGGCCACTCAACATACATGGCACAATCTCATCGTGTGATGAGACAGGCTGAAGGAAGCATCCATTAATCATCTATCATCCTGTCTTGCCACTCCACGCGTGCTCCAGCTGGGGAGTTGCACCGTGTTTCAGGAGGTTGCGCTGCTTCTTCCCTTCACATGAGGCTCTGTTGGGGCCATGCACATCCTCAGTGTCTATCAGGTTTCGCCTTGCCTCCATTCCCCAGGCTCCATGTCCCCATTATCTTGTTGGAGGTCCCAGAGCCTGTTCTGCAAGACTGGGTAGCAGGTGCGCATGAGATTGTGCAGGATGCAGCAAGCTTCCACGGTGTTCCTCCACGGTCTCTGGGCGATGCTGCATGGTGGTGAGAAGTACCTGGAACCTGTTGGCCAGGATGCCAAAGGCGTTCTCCACACCCGCCTTGCCGGACAGCCTGTAAGTTGAAGATCCTCTCTCACGGTGAGGAGTCTGGAAGTGTAGGGCTTCATGAGGTAGGTTGTGAGGGAGAAGCGTACGTCCAGGATGAAGTAGGGGCACATCTTGCGTGTCGTTGCGCAGGGTTCTGGATCTGAAAAGTCCACGATGAGCTTGCGTTCCAGCCCACCTTGAGGTACTTGCGTTGTATTACCTGGGCATCTGAAGATGAGCCGTTGCCTGAAGCATCGATGTACAGTGAACTTGTAGTCAGCATGACCATGGCGAAGAGATGATGCTGAAGAAGCCCTTGTAATTGTGATAAGTGGACCCTGAGTTGGCTGGAGCTTTGCAGGCATGTGCTTGCATCTCTGGCTCCAACGGTGTGGGGAAGTTCCACTTCTGATACACTGCTCTGCAACTTTCTTCCAGCCTTTTCCAGTGGAGGGGCACTGGAGGAGCTTCCTGCCTTGTATTCTTGCGATGATGGCCTGCACCACTTCTCTGACAAATGCTGATGGTGTTGGGTGGCACCTCGCAGCAGTACTGCATGCTCCTGTAGGTGGTCCCTGAGCCAGGTGGCACAGAGTGAGTGCACCTTGAGGCAGGTTTCCAGGCTGGGCCGGAAGTTGGTGTTTGCTTGGTCAACTGGGTGTCAGCCGGCACAACTTCGTCAATGGCTGGAGAGCATCCTCTGAAGTTCTGGAATGCCCGAGTGTCTTCGCTCTGAGCTCCACATCAGCTTTGTTGTACAGCCGTACTTGCTGCTTTCTCGCCGATCCATTCTTTGTACCCAGACGCTTCTTGGCCGCCCCTTTTTCTTCCCTATGTAGAGTTCACAGAGCCGTGTCGATGGCTTCGCACTGTTGCAGAAAGGATGGTGGCTGCCAAAAAGGACCTGTGTTGTCGATCACGGTGGACATGATGGATGTCTGTGGAAGAGGAAGAGGCAGATGAAGGCTGAAGAGGTCGCGAGCACAGGGCTGCTGTTCTGAAAGTGAGATCCAGATGTGTTGCTCCCCCTTTTTTATAGGCAGTATAGGTTGTCTTTTGCACTCTAGGCATCCTAGGCATCCTCTAGGCATCCTCTAGCATCCTTAATATCTGAGATAGTCCCTTGTGAACGTTTTTTCCGTTTTAAACACTTTGTTTCCGTGCTGCATCCGTTCTGCATTCCGTTCTGCATCGTTCTGCGTGCCGTTCCGCCTTCCTCCCTGCGTCCGAGTGAATGCGAGTTGCGCAGATTGCGGGACGATGCTAGCAGATATAGCGGATGCGTAACGGAGCAGAAACGGATGCCTAGCGGATGCGTAGCAGATGAGCAGAAAGACGAATTGGATAATTTCCGCGCAAAGTTTTTGAGCAGCTTCAAAACTTTCTGAGCAGATGAAACGTCATAAACGGGATGCTGGTGGATAGAGAGGAGCAAAACGGAGGCAAGTGAGTGCACTCGCATTAACCAACGGATGGCAAGCTTTTTTGTCTGTTTTACATCTCTTTGCATCCGTTGGTGCAATGTGACAGGGACTTTACTTGGATGAATTTTGTTTCTGAGTGCTGAGTGAAATGGGGAGTTTCATTGGAACACTGACACCCTCAAATATTGGACTACTGCTCTCACATCACTCCTACTCCTTTTTTTCATTAGAGAAGATATTCCCATTCCTTAAAATTCAGGATGCTCGTTCCTCAACTTAAAGCCAAGGGTCAAGGCCTGAACCATTGACAATACATCAGAGTCTCCTGCTTCTTTGGATCAAATGTCAATAGAAGAGTTAAAGAAAGAGAAAGAACTCCAGAGCTGTCTCAAAAGATGATGTGTTGGATTATACCCCTGACTGCATGGAGACCATGTATCTCCTCATCTTACTTCCTACTATTGTATATAGTACCATATACAATGCTATAACAACAGCAGCTTGTTCAGTGCAACTGACAGCTCTAAACATCTGGCCTTGACCTTGAACTAGATCTTACTCCTCCAGGGACATATGCTTTGAATTTTCTCGAGAACAAGCACATTATCTCTGCTGCTAAATATTCCACAAACCATTTCATCCCTTCCTGCCAGATATTATTTCAGGACATTTTTTGCAGACAGAGCCTGTTAATGCATTTCTGACCAGAGGTTGCCATAAATCCTTTCTACTTTATCCTCCTGACCTGGACATTAAAATACACTGGTTTCTCTTTTTTTTTTCTCCCCAAACTGAGTTGGCTTCCCAACAGTTCTGGCCAAAACACTTATCCTTGATATTTATTCTTAGTTTTGCTACATAATTTTCCCATCTGGTTCTCACCCACTGTCCCGTATTTCCATTCTAGGTTTTAGAGGAACTCAGGCCTGCCCCAGCTAGGTCCCTAGGAAAGAAAGACCCTCGACTCCATTTGGTTGAAGTGATAGGTTCTCTTACTGAGGATTAATGGTTGCAGCCAAAGTGACGCTAGACCTGAGTATTCCTGCATGAACTATGAAAGTTTAATCAATGGTGATTGAAGTCCAAGCCATGCTGCTCTACGGAATCTGGGACTTCTTATGTATCAATTGGAGCCTAATATGAAATTAATACAATGCAATAATTTATGTGAGAGACAATGAAGTGTAGTGCAATGGTTCTCAGTGCACAGACCCCGGGGGGGCACAATGTCATTACACAGGGTCCACAAAGGCTTGAAGAAATCAAAACCACATGAAGTGTTAATCTCACTTTATGATGCCTTGGTAGGGCCACACTTGGAATCCTGCATCCAGATTTGGCTACCACGATATAAAAAAGGATTGTCTGACTTTAGAAAGAGTGCAGAGAAGAGCAACAAAGATGATAAGGGGACTGGAGACTAAACATATAAAGAACAGTTGCTGGAACTGGGTATGTCTAGTTTGATGAAAAAAAGGACTACTAGGGGTGATATGATAACAGTGTTCCAATATCTCAGGGGTTGCCAGAAGGAAGAGAGGGTCAAGATAATCTCCAAAGCATCTGAGGGTAGGACAAGAAGCAATGAATGGAAACTCATCAAAGAGAGAAGCAGAATTTCCTGACAATGAGAACAATTAATTAGTGGAACAACTTGACTCCAGAAATTGTGAATGCTCCAACACCAAAAGTTTTTAAGAAGAACTTGGACAATCATTTGTCTGAAGTGGTGTAGGGTTTCCTACCTAAGCAGGGGGTTGGACGAGAAGACCTCCAAGGTTCCTTCCAACTCTGTTATTCTATAATTCTATAAATGTTATGATTTAAATCTTGAGTTATGCCTTGGGTGCCTGTAGCCACAAAAGGTATTTATAGGGGGTCCATAGTACAAAAAACATTGAGAAACTCTGGTGTCATGGGAATGGTATACACAGTGAGGAAAGCCCAGTTGTATATTACTGTGGGTAAGATGCTGACTTTGCATGGCCACTAAACAAATGGAGGTAAGTGAAGGACAACCTGTGGTTAATCTCCATTGCAATTTGTCCCCCCACATGATTCTTCAGGTGTTTCCCAAGGTCTCCACAGCACTACTGACCACATTATGTGGGGCAAACTCGGCATGGAGCTCAAAGAATGTACAACTTTCCAAGCTCAAAGCCACATGAGAAATTATTCCAAAAAGCACTGAATGGGAACAGGATAAAAAAATTAAGTTATTCTTAAACTTAATGAAACTTAATTATGATTAATATTACTCTCCAGTCATGTGTTTAATCATTGCCTCCTTGTGATTGTCATTAATTTTAATGTTACAATTTGGCAGTGAAGTTTGCAGAGTTCTGTATGTTGGCTCTCAGGATTGCATGTGACCACAAATGATTTGGGAGGAAAGGAAAGAAGGAATGAGAGGGGAATGAAAGGGGAAGGGAGGAGAGAAAAAGGATGGAAGGAAGGAGGGAGGAAAGGAGGGATTGCATGTGGCCCCAAACATTTTCTCAGTGGGAGGAAGGGAAGGAGGGAAGGAGCAAAGGAAGGAAGGAAGGAAGGAAGGAAGGAAGGAAGGAAGGAAGGAAGGAAGGAAGGAAGGAGAGGGGAAGGAGAGGGAAGGGGACAGAGGAAGGAAGGAAAGAAAGAAGGATTACACGTGGCCCCAATGTTTAAGAAGGGAGAGAGGGGGGAGAAAGGAAATTTTCTAATACACGACTACTAGTATGTTTATTAAGAAGATATGTTCATATATTAGGAACTGAACACCTTCCTTCCTTTCTCTCTCTCTCTCTATTTTCTCAATTACATTGTTTTACTCATTTCCACATTCTTTAAAAAAAACTTAAATTCTCTAAATGGGACCATTTATACTCAAGTTAATGAATCTGAGCTGATGTTTTTGTCATGGAGTACAATCAGTTTCGAAGAACTTCTAGAGGTCCCTTAGAAGCCATTCCTAAAACATTGGAGGTCTTCATCTGAACATCTTGATGTTGTTTTATTCAGCCTTGTCCCTGAGTGTATTCTGGGGGGAGGGACTTACAAATCAGGGGCACCCCCTCTCCTTCCAACTGTTCCACTGGCATTTGGAGTCCTGTTGTAGTTAGACTGCAGTTAAAACCTGTAACCTTCAAATCAACAGTCCTTGCTGGGCCTCTAAAGGAGAAGCTGAAGTCTACATAATGGAGAAGTCAAACATTTACTAATTGGGTTTATTTTATTCTGGAATGAAAGTTTAAAGAGGAACAGTTTCAAAAGAGTTTATCATTCCAGTTTGCCAACCCTTAACTGATGAGGTCATCTCCAACTTTGGGGGAGTACATCTTGAGACAAAGCAGAAGGAGAAATAGCTCTTAAGTCTTGAAACAATCCTGGCTCCTTCTTGGCATCTGCTTTTCAGGAAATGGGGTTCTTAACCATCCCCAAGAGGCTAGTAACAGAGTTGGAAGGGACCTTAGAGGTCTTCTAGCCCAACCCCCTACTCAAGCAGGAGGCCCTGCACCATATCAGACAAATGGTGGTTCAATCTCTTCTTAAAAACCTCCAGTGATGGAGCATCCATGACTTCTGGAGGGAGGCCATTCCACTGGTTAATTGTTCCCACTGTCGGGAAATTTCTCCTTAGTTCTAGGTTGCTTCTTTTCTAGTATTGTCCCAAATGTGCTTTTTTTTTAGGAGGCAACTGGACTATCTTTTTTCTGAAGACATTTCACTTCTCATCCAAGAAGTTTCTTCAGGTCTGATAAGAGGTGGAGAATGGAAGGATTAATACTCCTTGCAGACAGCTGCTCATTTGCATCCTTTTAAAGGGTCATTGAGGCCACTTGGAGGTTTATCTGTGTCCTCAGGGTCACCTGAGTGGTGCTCCTGGTTCCTGTAGTCTGCATTTTTTTCCTGGTAATCCATTCCTATTCCCACACCATTCAAAGGGTGTTCATCCCAATTTGTATAGCTAAAAGTCTGTAGAGATTCTCAGTCATCCAGATCATGGTTGTCTAAAAGGTGCTCTTTTTAGGAGGCACCTGGACTTTCTTGTTTTTTTCTTTTGAAGATGTTTTGTTTCTCATCCAAGAATCTTCTTCAGCTCTAACAAAATAGTGGGAAATGGAAGGTTTTATATTCCTTGCAGACAGCTTGTCATTTGCATCCTTTTAGTGGGTCATTGAAGCCACTTGAAGATTTATCTGTGTCCTCAGGATCATCTGAGTAGTGCTCCTGGTTTTTGTCATCTGCAATTTTACCTATACAGTTTGGGATTAACAGCCTTTAAATGGTGTGGAAGTAAGAATGGATTTCAAGAGGAAAAATTACATACTACAGGAACCAGGAGCTCTACTCAGGTGACCTTAAGGACATAGTTAAACCTCCAACTGCTTCAATGACCCTCTAAAAGGATGCAAATGACCAGCTGTCTGCAAGAAATATAAATCCTTCCATTTCCAACCATCCAACCAGAGCTGAAGAAGCTTCTTGGATGAGAAGGGAAATGTCTTCCAATTGCCTCGTGAAAAAGAAAAAAAAGCACCTTTGGGACGATCATGATCTGGATGACAAAGAATCTCTAGACTTTTCTAGAATTGGGTGAAGGTATAAGAGGGATCCCTGATCCAAAGACAGCTCCTCGCCTCCACCATATAGAAATATTCAGCCTCGATCCAAACAGACTGTTGCAAAAAAAAATGTGAGTCATAGATTTGTTATAGAAACATCATCATCATCGCATCAGATTTGAAACCCCACCACTGTTCGCATAATAACAAGCATCCTTTAGATATTGTGATGGGTTATTATTATTTTTTAAAGGAGGGATATATAATATGATAAAAATAGATTGGTTCAACCTTGCAGGAACACCCACACTTCCTTTTTTTATAAACACACTTTGAAAGACTCGAGGGCTTTTTTTTAAATAAAAAAAAATTAAAGAAAAAAAATAGGGAAGGCAGGAAATTGAGAAGGAAAAGGCAATTTTGTAACCCCCACTCCAAATAAATCAATAGATAACCAAAAGATACAGCTGTTTCCAATCCGAATCCCATCGTTCCCTTTTCAAAGCATCCTATTTTAAGCCAGTGGGGGAAAAAATAAAAGATGGAATGTGAGAAACATTTTCTACGTTTAGGGATGTCCAACGGTGTAAAGCAAGAATATGATTAGATAAATAATCCTCTTTCTGCTTTATTCACTACCTGGAAATACAAATGGAGCCCCTGGAATTGAAAGAAAAAATTTCAACCGTCTCATTCACAGAAGATAAATGTATTTACTTTTCAAATAAAACTGGACTTATTTTATTAAGACTGGACTGGAGGCTAAATTGTTCTTCGTATGTTTTAGCCTCCAGCCCCCCAAATAATCTTTGTGGCTCTTCTCTGCAATCTTTCCAGAGTTTCAATATCTTTGTTTATATCGTGGTGATTGAAACTGGATTCAGTATTCCAAGTGCATTCTTATTAAGGCGTTATAAAGATCATTCGAGACAATGACGAATCTGCATAAAGACAGAAGGTTGTACAACTCACCTCGTGATGTAACCGGAACAATCTGGAACTAAACACACTCAAAACTGTAGAAAAGGTGGTAGACTTTAGGAAAAACCCTCCTGTGCTACCACCTCTCACAATACTAGACAACACAGTATCTATTGTGTAGAGACTATTGAGGTATTCCCCATTAGGAGAATGAGTGGACTTGGGTAAACGTAGTGAGAGTGGTGTTGAATAACAAACAACCAGCATACAGATATACTGAATAGTAAAATGTAGGTTTTACTTCCAATAAATGGGTAAATAAAATCCAACAAATAGTCCAAATCATACACGGTTAAAGCAGTAATTATCAGTCCAGGAATAATCAAAAAACAAAGTCAAGTATCATAAACAAAGTTCAGTAAATGGAGTTTGCTAACAATTGCAAAACTCACAGCAATCCGAACAGAATGACAATCAATATGGCAAAAACAGGAAATGCAAGAAGAAAGAAACCAGGTTTCTGGCTCCATCTTATGGCCGTTGGAGGAACCTCAGCCAATGCCAAGATCCGATTTCAGCATTCTCTTAAAAAATATAGTATTAAATTACAGAACTTCCGGTTTGCAAGGCTCGCAGCGGCAGGAATCCGCGATTGTGCACGGGTTTCTGCTGCGCTCGCTGCTGGAGTGCCCCGAGCAACTTGCTTCGGGGCTATAGCTACCCCATAGAGGTAGTGAAGACAGGGGAGACCTAGGCAGGGGTCAGGCGGGAGTTGCACCCCTCTCCTCAGCTGGCTTAACTCCCTTTTCCCAAAGCGTGAGCGGTGGTCAGAAATGGACCACCACAAAGAAGCTTCAATCCGGAAAAGAATTGCAGGAGGAAGCTGAGAAGTGAAAGTTTTGGTTGACCGGGAGGAGAAGCAATATCCAAGATATCCTGGAATTTAAATTTTGGAAAAAGATACATCTCTCCCTAAGAAGATCTAGAAGCGCGAATGAAAGTGAAAGGGGAAAGTTTGTTTTTTTTCTCACTCTCCTTCCTTACGGTAACAGCAGATGAATGAGAAATTGGAAAAACCCGCTTTGGCATCAGCAGGTAATCAAACTGGAAAATTAAAAGTCAGGGGACAATAAAGATTTCTGAACACTGAAAAAAGCTTTTTTTATGCTGTAAGTGGGAAGGAGAGGATAAGAATTAAATTAAGATTTGGCTGGAGGAGATTGCTTGGAATTTAAAAGAACTAGAATAAAATCATAACAAGACTTCTAAAAGATACATTTTAACTGGAACTTTGTAACTGAATTACAACCCCAGGAAGTGAAAGTAAAAAAAGAGAAGAAGGTGTTAAATGAAATAGACTGTGCGTATTGGATTGCTTGTGACTTTGGACTTTTGGAAATCTTATTTGAATGATTAAAATCATTTGGTTGTTTAATTTTTTTTTATAATGCATTACTTGTGGATTAACTGAAAATGGAATTTATAAAATATAAAGAAGCAGGAACAAGAAGGGAAGGGCTCTTTTGGCCCCTTTTTTCATTTTCTAGAAATGGCAATTTCTACGTATGAGAAAACTACAAGAACAAAGAAGATTGGATGAAGAAGAAGCCATCTTTAATGAACAAGAAACTTTATCTGGGAAGAAAGGGAAAGGGGAAAGAGAATGGAGAATTTAAGACTTAAAAAAAACAACGCAAAAAAGGGAAAATAAGGTGAAAAGTGACACAACGTGAGAAAGCAACAGAAAAAAGAGAATACAGAAGAGGGTGGAGATAAGAGACAAGGGAATAAAAAGGGTGGAGTGGAGAAGCAAGGGAGGAAAGAAGGAGAGAAGCTACAAAGGTTTGAAACAAGATGTAAAGAAACAGGATTTATTTAGAGATAATGGGTAAAAATATAACTGAAAAAGAGATTCTGCAAAGGTACATAAGACTGTATTGTTGTATTGTATTTGAAATGTTAGAAAACTGGAACAACATATGATTATAAAATGGCGATAAAATACTTTTTTTTAATGTGTAATTTAGCGATTTTTTTTGAATAAAATAAATGAAATGAAATATGAGAGAAGTGAACTAAAAAGGAATGGGAACATTGTCATTACATAATATTTTAAAATATAAGTGAAATGGGAGGGGGGAAGTAACTAAGCAAAATCTATAAGTGTTCCCATAGAAGCTGCATACTTTATTTGTAAAGGAATGTGTAAAATGTTTAAGACTTAATGAACATCAATTTTAATGATATAATTTCATTGCTATGGATTTGTGTTTAATTATATTATATATTTTTAAAAAATTCCTATTTTAAAATATTGAGTGTAGCTTTAAAATGTACTATGCAGAATCCAAATGAAAATTATGTATTATTTTAAGTGTTAAACTTAGGGAAAGATATAAAGGCATCATAATCCAATCAGTTATTACAGAAGAATTTTGTGTTAATGAGAAAAGATAACAGACAGCTGAAACAGGACAGACAAAGGATATAAGTATAATGATTAATTTGAAATGAAATAAATAAATAGAATTAGAGAGTGAAAAGAGGGAGAAGCTAGAAAATGTAGAATGGTAAATAAGATATGGAATGCTATATAAAAGTAAGTATGAACTTGAATTTATGTCTGTACAAAAAGATGTAACCGTGTCAAACATGCTTTTTATGTTCTTTATGTTTTGTGTTTTGTTTGTATATGTTTGTTTTTTAAAAATTAATAAAATTACTATCCTGGTTTATATATTTCCAAGCCAACTGTTAGGTGACTATCATTCCTAACAGAGACTTCACATTTCTAGGTTCTATCATATCACAAGACCTCAAATGGATACCTAACATATAAAACGTCATCAAAAAAGCACAACAAAGAAGGTTCTTTCTGTGCCAACTCAGAAAGCTCAAACTGCCCAAGGAGCTGCTGATCCAGCTCCACAGAGGAATCATTGGGTCTGTCATCTGAACCTCTATAACTGCCTGGTTTGGTTCCACAACCCAACAAGACAGACACAGACTTCAGAGAGTAATTAGAACTACAGAAAAAATAATGGCTACCAGCCTGCCTTCCATGGAGTACCTGTATACTGCACGAGTCAAAAAGAGGGCTATGAAAATATTTACAGACCCCTCACATCCTGAACATAAATTGTTTCAATTCCTACTCTCAACACTAAAGAGCAGCGGTCGCCAACCAGTTGGCTATGGTCCACTGGTGGGCCATGAAAATTTTTGGTGGGCCACAGAAGAAATGACCCCCCCACAAGCAATTAATCTGGGCAGCACAGTTCTCACGCCTCCAGGCTCTTCGAGGGACCCCCGGAGTCAGGTCCCTGAGATGCACGCACCAACCAGCTCCCACACACGACGCGGCGGCGGCAACAACAGTCTCCTCCCCCAGCACCCACTGTTAGCTCTCCCCATTAGTTCTCTAGCTTTGAATTGCTCCTGCCTCTCTTTCCTTTCCCCCCATCCCCTCCCCGCACCTATGTACAGGCAGGCAAGGAAAGAGAGACGGAGCCATGCGCAGCTCTCAACTCTTCCAGCCCTCGCTGCCTTTCCCAACATCGAAGCTTCAGAGATGCAGGCAAAGCCGCTGCAGTGGTAGCATCCTGAGTTGCCTTAGCATGCTCAGTTAGTTAAGCATTGCCCTACCCAGAGAAGGAGGTGGTGCTAGTGGAGGAGGAGGCAGGAGTGGAGAAGCAAGCAACTCAGGGCACTACCACTGTGACAGCTTTTAAAAGATAGGTGTGTGTGTGTGTGTGTAGATAGATAGATGATAGATAGATAGATAGATAGATAGAGAGAGAGAGAGAGAGAGAGAGAGAGAGAGAGAGAGAGAGAGANTAGAGATAGAGATAGAGATAGAGATAGAGATAGAGATAGAGATAGAGATAGAGATAGAGATAGAGAGACAGACAGACAGACAGACAGATGAACAATTAGGAGTATAAAATACACACTGGAATAACAATTGAAATACACGTGCTTTCAAAATGGATTGTAATATGCACAACACTTTCATTTTAAATATCTGTATTGTATTTTATATTTTAATGTTTTAAATTTCCAATAAAGGTTAGTTTGAAAAAAAAATATTTCATTTAACAACAGAAATTTGCCATACATTGAGGACTATCTGTACTTAACAAATGCAAGTGATTTGCTTAAAAACTTTGACCAAAAAAATCCCCATAAATTTGGGCACAACTCATTTAGCAACTACCTCAATAAGCGACAAAAATTCTGGACCTAATTTCTGGTTGTAAGTCAAGGACTACCTGCATACACATATAGAAGCAATGGCAGGAATTCACTCAACAGTTGTGGCAAGAAAGATCAAATGGGGCAATGCTCACTGAACAACTTATCTCACTTAGCAACATAAATTTTGGGCTCCATTGTGGTCATAATTTGAGGACTACCTGTATTTCATTTGGTTCAGAAACTCAGGAGATAGAGTGAAGGTTATGTAGAGTTCTGCATGATGCACCTGACATCTATGGGGTTACCACAAAAAGGAGGGGGTCTACTTATTCTCCAGAGCACCAAAAGGCAGGAGAATAAGCAACGAATGGAAACTAATTAAGGAGAGAAGCAATCTGGAACTAAGGAGAAATTCCCCAATAGTGAAAACAATTAACCAGTGGAACAGCTTGCCTCCAGAAGTTGTGGATGCTTCATCACTGGAGGTTTTTAAGAAAAGACTGTGCAGTCACTTGTCTGGAATGGTATAGGTTCTCCTGCTTGAGCAGAAGCTGGACTAGAAGATCTCCAAGGTCCCTTCTCACTCTATTCTGATGGATGGAAGGAAGGAAGGAAGGAAGGAAGGAAGGAAGGAAGGAAGGAAGGAAGGAAGGAAGGAAGGAAGGAAGGAAGGACAAGAAGATTGGATGGAAACCAATCAAAGAGAGAAGCAACCTGGAATTGAGGGGAAACTTCCTAACAGTGAGGACAATTAACCAGTGGAACAGCTTTGCCTTCAGAAGTTGTGGATGCTCCAATATTAGAATTTTTCAAGAAGAGATTTGGACAACTATCTGAAATGGAATAGGGCCTCCTGCTTGAGCAGAGGGTTGGACTAGAAGACCTTTGAGTTTCCTTCCAGATCTATTCTGATTGATTCATTGAACTAATCAAGGAGACAACCAAGCTGGAATTAACAAATGGACAGGACAATCAACCAGTGGAACAACTTGCCTTCAGAAGCTGTTGGTGCTTCATCATTGGAGGTTTTTAAGAAGAGAAATGGACAACCAGTTGTCTGAAATGTCTCCTGCTTGAGACATTGAGCAGAGGGTTGGACTAGAAGACCTCCATGGTCCTTTCCAACTCTTTTATTCTGTTCTTCAGTTCCCAGAAAGTTGAAGGTAGATGATTTAGGGCACCAGAAGGTGGCAGAGGACCTAGAGAGAACTTTCAAAGCTACTCAGGAAAACATCTCCTCTGTCTGCACTGAGCAAGACGACACAACACTGCAAGGGATCAAAGAAGGAGGAAGCTGGGGAGGAGATCTGTGAGAAGTGACCTAGATCTTGTTGTAATTAAGCTCCCTCTTCATTAATCCCTTCCTTACTTGACTTCACAATTGTGTAGGCTGCCCCAGTGAGTCACCACTCCACAAACACACATGGCTGTCAAGGAAAATGGGTCCTTCAGGAACACCTGTTCTGCCACCCACTCAGATTTTGATTAAAGGGGTGAAATCATCACTTGTGACTTCAAGGCAGAGGAGATTCACCCTCCCCACATTACAGAAACGTGTTATGTGGGGGGGGGGAGTTCCCACGAGGAGAAGATGGAAGCCTAGCTTCTTGAATAGACTCCATTTACATATACACCAGAGACAGGTATGTTCAGCCAACAGAAGGGAATCTTTGTAGCTCAGGGTTGAATTGTGGGGTCCTTGGTGCTCTCTGAGCTTGGCTGTTTTCTTGAAGACATTTCATAACCCAAGTAGGGAACATCATCAGTGCTAGAAGGGAAAGGAGGAGGACAGTGGGGTCTTTGGTGCTCTCTGAGCTTCACTGTGTTTTTTTTTAAGATGTTTCATGACCCAAATAGAGAATATCATCAGTGCTAGAAGGGAGTGAAGTTTGTTGCAAGGATGAGGAAGATGATGAGAATGAGGAAGGGGAGGAGCAGAACTGTGGGGTCTTTGGTCCTATCTGAGCTTGGTTGTTTTTGTGAAGATGTTTCATTACTAAACTAGGTTACATCATCAGGACCAGAGGTGAGGGAGGTTTGAGGAGGAGGAGGAGGAGGAGGAGGAGGAGGATTGTAGGGTCCTTGGAGCTCTCTGAGCTTGGTTCTTTTCATGAAGACGTTTCATTACCAAACTAGGAAGCATTATCAGTGCTAGAAGTGAGTAAAGTTTGTTGATAAAAAGAGGAGGGGAGATGGAGGGACAGGGAGGAGGAGGAAGAGAAAGACAACTGTGGTATCCTCGGTGTTCTCTGAGCTCGGCTGTTTTCATACAGATTTCATTACCAAACTAGGTATAATCATCAGGGTTAGACATGAATAAGGTTTGTAGAGAAAAGGAAGAGGAAGAGGAGGTTATGTGGGGTCCTTGATGCTCTCTGAGCTTGGTTGTATTCTTACCCACATTTCCTTAGCAAAGATAGCAAGAATGGTCTTAAAATTCACTTAGCAACAGAAATCTGAAACTCAACTATGGTCATACGTCAAGGACTGTCTATATTAAGCCAAGATGGTTTGGAAGGGGTGTCAGCGAAAGCCAGGGCAAGGGGCCAGTACATTGTGCTCCTCATGTTATCTGAATGTTGTGCCATTTCAAATATTGTCCTCATGTCTTATTCATTCTCGCTGCCCAGCGGTGTAGCCTCTGTACACAAGAGAAAGAGAATTCGGTGATGGATTCCTCCACTAAACCGAGAAATATATTCGCTAAATATTTAAAGGAAAACAAGGCACCTCAAATGAGCCGAGGACTTGCTGGCTCGATCTGTTATTCTTTGGCATGTATATTTTTGTGGGTTGTTTTTTTTTATCCTGTTTTCTGAACATGGTAGAGGGGTTGAATTAATGAAGAGGCCGAACACTGTTGGATGTTTTGTTTTTTTAAAGGCATCGAAAAAACACAGGATTGCCAAGCACCATTTAAAGGAAAGGAGGAACCTCATTCCCGCAGCTATAAATGCAGCCAAATTCCATTTATTGTACATTTCTGATTGCCTTCAAATAACTTGGAATAACCTTCCGAAAAAGTTCAAATTATTCCAAAAATATACGAGTGATTTATTTATTCTTTTAGGCTGATAAAAAAGACAAGCAGTGATCGAAATAATGAACAAGGGGAAGGACCTGCAGGCAACCTTCCAGGTTTCTTCACCACAATTGCTGCACAAATTGGACATTCGCATTTCTCTTGCCTCTGTATCAGTATTTCATTGGCAAAAGTTTAGGTAGTCCTGGTCTTACAACTGTTCATTTAGTGAATGTCTGACGTTACGCCGACACTGAAAAAAGGGACTTAACAAACATTTAGTCAGACTTACTATAAGCCTGTTTGTCAGTGTTCCACCAGACCTCCACTCCAAACAATAACTCTGAGACTGTTCTGGCCCAAACCCTTGTCCAATAAAACAAACACGAATCAAAGGGAACAAAAACCTTTTCATGATTCTTACGAATCCCTGGTTAAAAGACTGCTGCAAACTAATTAACTTTGATGAGCACAAGACTTGCCAAAACTGTGTGAGGCTGCCAAGAATAACAGATAAGGTTACCTAGAGATATTTTACAAACCAAGAATCTTCAAATACCAACTAAGATACTGCAATGTCCACAAGTCTGGAGTTTCAAAACGTTTTTGCTTCCTGCAAAGAATGTCCGATTCACAGCTGGTTTTTATCTTCTTGAAGGAAGGCCCGTTACCTTGCAGCCTTACTCCTGAGTCGCCCGTGCTGCTGCAGCTGCTCTTTCCTGCAAGCAGCCCTGTGCGCATGCGCACTTAACACTGGCTCCTCGGGAACCACCTCATTGCTGCTGCCAGCCCTCACAATCTCTGAAGGCATCAGTCCGCTCCCTAGTGGGCCTGGACCCTCTTCTGAGTCCCCTCTCTCCTCATCCATCCGCACCTGCTGCTGGCTAACCACAACAGAGACAGACATCGCTCTAAAGTTCTTTTATATTTGGATAGTAACTGGCACAACTGGAGGAATCCTGAATCTAAAAATTCCGGGCTTCCTTGTCATAATCAAAACTACAAATCAACCCCCTGCAGCCATCATCACATCACATGCCCCAACTGACGACTTCCCCTCACATATGTGCACATTCGCATGACCTTGAACTATAAAAATTTTATTTTGTCTAACTACACATACCCCAAGAACTTCTTTCCACCCTCCCACTTTCCCAGGTCAAAATGTGGCAGCTTGAGAGCATCTGGTTTCAATATGGCTTCCAAAGCTGACACTGTCACTGTATCCCCACGGTCACATGATCGAAATTAGGATGCTTGGCAACTGGCTCATATTTATGACAGTTGCAGTGTCCCAGGGTCACGTGATTTCCTTTTGCAACCTTCTCATGAGAAAAATCAATGTGGAAGATTAACTTAGTCCCAACCGTGAGACTAACTTAACCATTCCGCTGATTCACTGAAAACTGTGGCAAAGAAATGTCATAAAATTGGGCAAACCACACTGAACAACTGTCTCGCTTAGCGGCAGAAATTTAGGAATCAGCTGTGGTTGTAAGTCTAGAACCCCTGTAGTATGATGTCTTTGGAGATTTTCCGTCATCCAGGTTATGGTTGTCCCAAAGGTGCTTTTTTTTCCATGAGGCGACTGGACTTTGTGGTTTTTCTTTGAAGATGTCTTGCTTCTTATCTGAGAAGCTTCTTCAGCTCCAACTGGATGATGGGGAATGGCAGGATTGATAGTCTTTGCAGGCATTGGTTATTTGCATCCTTTTAGAGGGTCTTTGAGGCCACTTGGAGCTTTATCTGTGTCCTCAGGGTCACCTGAGCAGTGCTCCTGGTTCCTGTAGCCTGCAATTTTTTTCCCTCTGGAAATCCGTTCCTACTCCCACACCATTCAAAGAGTGTTCATCACAAATTGTATAGCTAAAAGTCTGTAAAGATTCTCAATTATCCAGGTCATTTGTTGTCCCAAAGAGGCTTTTTTTTTTCTAAGAGGCAACTGGACTTTCTTGGGGTTTTTTTTGAAGACATTTCGCTTCTCATCTGAGAAGCTTCTTCAGCTCTGACTGGATGATGGGGAATGGAAGGACTGATACTCCTTTCAGGCAGCTGGTCATTTGCATCATTTCAGAGAGTCGTTGAGACCACTTGGAGGTTTATCTGAGTCCTAAGGATCACCCAAGTGGTGCAAGAGGGTGTGGAGCCTTCTTGGAACAATTGAAAGGACTGTGTTGTAGCCTAGAGATTGATGATGTCATATCCCTCCCCCTCTTTTGAGGGCGGGCTTCTTTGACCCCTCTTTCAAACTAGCAATCCTCTCTGTCCAAAATGTGGACTTTGCTGTCTTCAAAAGAATAGCCTTTGTCTTTTAAATGCAGGTAGACTGCTGAATCTTGTCCTGATGGGTTTGTTCTTCTATGTCGTGTCGTGCAATTGTAAAGTGATTGTTTTGTTTCTCAATATACAAATCTGCACATGTGTCAGTGCACTGTACTGCATATATCATCTTGTCCTGTGCCAAACCTTTGACTGCCATCTAACAACAAGGACAGCATTCTACTCGTAACAAGAATTACACTGAGATTCTTTTCTCTGTGGGAAAAACAATATGTAAAAGCAAGTTATCTTTCATCCAAGTGAACAGTTAAACATAATACATGAGAACCTCTCCGCCTGGCACAACTTTTTATAATTAAATGGTTATCAAACATGTAAAGAAAAATCCAGGAGATACTGCAATTCAATTCCCAGCCCTGGCCTGCCCCCCTCTCTCCCTCTCTCCCTCTCTCCCTCTCTCTCTCCCTCCCTCCCTCAAAGGACTGAATGGATGATGATTTATTACGTCTCTGCTGGAGTTTTTTTTCTGAGCAACAGTGAAGTAGAATAAGCATCATCCAAGCGAGACAGGTACTGCCTTGACCTGGTTGAAGGCGACTTCCTGTGTATTTACAGTTAGGAAATGCATTGGATATTCAAGAAGGAGAAAGGAAGGAAGAAATGCAGAATTGCAAAGTGTTCTGCTGGCAGGGGAAAGCAATATCACAGCTTTTCGGAAGAAGGGAGGAGAAGGAGAAGAAGGAAGGGAAGGGGGAGGGAGGGAGGGGAGGGAGGGAGGAAAGGGAGCGAAGGAGCCTCGGGAATGAGATGAAAGGAAGGAAGGAGAAGAAGGAAGGAGAGGGGAGGAAAGGGCTGAGAGAGGGAAGGACAGAAGTAAGAAAGAGGAGAAGGGGAGGGAGGAAGGGGAGGGAGGAGGAGACTCAAAGGAAGGAGGGTGGGAGAACAGAAGCTGGAATGAGATTGAAAGGATGATAGAAGAAGTGAGGATGGGAACTGGAGAAGAAGGAGAGTGGAAGAGGGAGGGAGGGAGAGATAGGGAAGGGAGGGTGGAGCCTGGGAATGAAATGAAGGATGGATGGGTGGAAGGAAGAAGATTGGGACTGAGAACGGAAGGAGGAGAGGAGGGAAGAATAAAAGGAAGAAAGAAGGAAGGGAGGGAGAGGAGGAAGGAAGGAAGGAAGGAAGGAAGGAAGGAAGGAAGGAAGGAAGGAAGGAAGGAAGGAAGGAAGGAATATCTCCAGCATTTTCAAGCAACAGAACACTGGGAATTGAGCCTAGATGTCTAACATGAGGGGAACTCAAACTGTTCAAATTGCAGGAAGAAATTGGAGAAGGTTCTCAAGGATGGCTTTTCCTCAATGTAATGTCCCAGAGAAAATGGGGTCAACCTATTTTCCAAAATACCCAAAGACAAAGGGAGTGTGTGTAGCATTGGGGAGGTCCATTGAAACTTCAAATGGACACTAAGTGGCCGGTCGTAAGTTGTGGACAACCTAAATTCACTTTCTCTATATGTATTCCTTAAAAAAAAAAAGAATCAGATTCACGCACCCAACCTCCTTTTACCCAAGGATTAAACTAAATGTTGCTTATTTCCTCTTGCAAAGAAAACATTCATCCTCTACCAGTCCACAAAGACTGTAAGCTTCTACTATATCTTTTACTTAAGAGTTGAAAAAGATGGAATACAAAAACTTTTCAACAGTCGGAAAATCATCGGATACCCTTCAGATGTGAAGATGTGGTCAAAAGTTTGGAAGGCTGCAAACTTCCTTTTTAATTGCAATTTAATTTTTTTCACTTCTAATTAACCCTGCTAAAAGTTAGAACATCCAATGGAGTGTTTTATCAGCTCATTGTACTCACTTTAATGACAGGTGCAGATTTGAATTAACCATAAACATACTAAGTATTTATCGGAGTATGTAGAAATCCAGCCAGCACACAAACAAATAATTCAGCAGGATTTGTAATATGGAAGAAAAGTTTTTATATACAATAATATATAATATGATACATGTATACAATACCCATGCAGCTCTTGCAATGTGGTAGAGAGAAGCAGCAGCAGCGTACAAGAACAAGTACTAGAACTCTCAAGCAAAGACAAAATAAAGTATTTTATACACAGAACAGTTAAGCTAAGGCATACCCAGGCTCCAAACTATCTCCCACAAATCCTGTGTTTCAGTCACCAAACAGTCCCCATTGGCTGACTTGTTGCGATATGTTCTGACCTAGGCTTCCTTCGAAAGCATAGTAAACAATCTTAGTTCCGGCAAAACCTCTTTTATTTCCACAGCTGTGAATTACATTCATTCCCAGCCTGCAAGGCTTCACAAACAGTCTTTCAGGGAATGTTTATAAACACCCACCCTATCACACTTAGAATGCTGCCAGAGAATTGCCACACACAGGGCAAAGCCAAACTTGACATAGAGTCAGACAGAACTTTTGAAAGCTTGAATCGACCAGAATTGCTTCACTCACGTCCCATTCGCTCCTCTTTTATGGGACTATGGGAGGGGCCAATTATCTCTGAGGTGTGGCTTTACTCCTGAGTCAATCTTGCTTTCTCAATTGTTCTGGTCTTCTGGTAGCCCTGCGCGTGTGCAGGCTGGGAACCAGTTCCAGAAACTCCCCCACCTCACTGCTGTCTGAGCCCGAAGGCAACTGATGACTGCCAGCCTGCCCTGGCCCCATCTCTGCCTCCAATGCAGAGCCCTCCTCTGGGCCTTCCTCAGCCTCCAAGACTGGCCCTGGTTCCTCCCCAACCTCCTTACTACTGTCCGACTCTGCTGCCAGTTCTGTCACACACCGGCGAGCCACAACACCATGACTTTTCCAGTTCATGAATCCTTATACACTGATAGTATTAAATGGAGTTTATTTACTTATTTGCAACCCATTTTTATTTTACAAAGAACTCAAGGTGATGAACATATCTAAACACACCTTCAAATCCTGTTTTCCCAAGGACAATAATCTTGGGCTGAGGGAATGCCCAAGATCACCCAGCTGGCTTTCGTGTCTAAGGTGGGACTAGAACTCAACATCTCCTGGTGATTAGCCCAAAATCACCCAGTCAACTTTCATGCATAAGGAAGAATAAGAACACACTGTCTCCTGATTTCTAGCCTGATGCATTCACCATGAGACATAGTAGGTTCTTCAGATGCTATTTTTAAAAAAATATTGTAATTATAAATTATTGGTTCTCCTCCATGCTGCATCGAGAGCCCAGGATGGGTTGACTCCTTCCTATGACATCAATTAGCTGAGTCTGTACCAAGATATAAAAGCCAGCCCCTGGAAGAGATCCCAGCTTTTGACTCAGCTCCTTTCAGTCAGTAGCTGTGTCTCTGAAAGTGTTCTGTTAAGCCCCTGTCACACTGCACCAACGGATGCAAAGAGGATGTAAAACGGACAAAAAAGCTTGCCATCCGTTGG
>BHFT01031593.1:0-15647 GCA_004320025.1 Laticauda laticaudata
TAGCAACGTTTCAGCAGAATCTCATCTGCCATCATCAGGCATATATGAATGACTGAAAGACTCCAGCCCTATGATTCCATGTTCTATGTGGTGATATTTGTCTGAGAAGTAATTATATTGTTGGACTGTAGGTATGATGAATGGCATAAAGGAATTACTGAGTCTGTCATCTGCACCTCTATAACAGTCTGGTTTGGTTCTGCAACTCAACAGGACAGACACAGACTTCAGAGGATAATTAGGACTGCAGAAAAAAACAATTATTACCAACCTACCTTCCATTGAGGACCGATATACAGCACAAGTCAAAAAGAGGGCTGTGAAAATATCTACAGACCCCTCACATCCTGGACATAAATTGTTTCAACTGCTTCCCTCAAAATGACACCACAGAGCACTGCACACCAGAACAACTAGACACATGGACAGTTTTTCCCCGAAAGCCATCACTCTGCTAAACAAATAATTCCCTCACGTTGTTCAACTATTTACAAAGTCTGCACTACTAATACTGTTAATCTTCTCATTGCTCCTTATCACCCATCCCCTCCCACTTGTGACTGTATGACTGTAACCTTGTTGCTTGTATATCCTGACAATTTATATTGACTGTTTCCTAGTATGATTTGATTGCTTATTGTATCCTATAACTATTAGTAAGTGTCATACCTTATGATTCTCGACTCTTGACGAATGTAACCTTTCCTGAGAGCATTTATACCAAGACAAATTCCTTGTGTGTCCAATCACACTTGGCCAATAAAGTGTTCTGTTCTGTTCTATTCTAAAATCACTTCCCCCAGGGATTGAAGCAGCATAACAGGGGACTAGATTCAATCTAGTTGACCACACAGCTATATGAGCAGAAGGCTGGACTAGAAGACCTCCAGGGTCCCTTCCAGCTCTATTCTATTCAAGCTATTTGTTGAAAGCAATCTGTTCAAGCATTTTAGTCCAGACACCAGCATTTGGCTTAATCTTTCTGAGTTACTAATGTAAGAAGAGTTCAATACAGGGAGTCTTCGAGTTACGACCACAATTGAGCCCAAAATTGGTTTTGCTAAGTGAAACATTTGTTAAGTGAATTTGCCCCATTTGACTGTCCTTGCCACAGCTGTTAAGTGAATCAATGCAGTTGTTAAGTTAGTAACATGGTTGTTAAGTGAATCTTGCTTCCTCCAGATTCTTTCTTCCAGTTCACTAAATGAATTGTTGTAAATCAAGGACTAGCTGTACCATATCCATTCTAAAAAGCTCTTGGAATAAAAAATGAGACATGAATACATTTCAGTCTGGGGGGAATTTTTGAGTTTATAAAAAGTCCCAAACTGAATTTCCTCACTTCTCTAAGCAAAATACTTGCTTGAAATTCTGGATGATTTCACATCTCAGTCAATTCTGATAATTTTGAGTCAGATGAGCTCAACAGTATGCATACTTTCAACCTTAATTAGAATAAATGCCCAATTAAAATACACTGCACACCCTTAACATTGAGTATAAAGTAGTACTTAGGCAGCCATTAAGAACAAGTAAATATAAATATGTTTTTCTTAAAGATGTCCGGTTGTGCTTGCAAGTCAAGGTCCAACTGATGTGATGTAGTTTCCAAACAATTACAAAAAAGTACAACAAAACTTCTTTGAAATTCTTAGACTTAGAATTGGTTTGTGTACTGTGTTGTGCCACAATGGAGTCTACTGCTTGCAGCTTAATATTTAATGCACTGTGGTTTATTTAAAATCAACAACACATGGTTTATGATTTAGCACAGGGGTCAACAACCTACAACCCTGGGGCCACATGCAGTTTTTTCCAGAAGAACTTAAATTTCTTCTGCAAACAGTAGCTTGTGAAACTGAAATCTGGTTTTCTACATTTTGAAGTATGAAACACATGTATATTTTACTGCGTGCCTCAATGTAGAATGATCTAATAATAAAAATAGCCAGCCCAGCACTGTTTTATGACACGATCCCAAATACTTTTGTGGCTCTTCATACTCAAAAGTGTTAAATGCAACTCTTATTTCCCAAAATATTTCCAACTCCTGCGTTGGTTTAAACAGAATTCATTCTGTTCCTTGGCCTCTAAAAAAAAGGGCAGCCTCCAGGCAACCTAATACTCATCTGATTTAAAGTATGATCAAGTTAATCCAGCCCGATGTAGGCTAAACCTGGATATAATCATACGTTGTGCCATGGGTGATGTTCATTTCTTGAAGATAGGACTACTGAAAGGCAGGTAACAGGCCCTTGACAGATTATTTCTTTAAGATGGGAAGAGATTTGGGAAAAAGAACCTCCTAACAAATAATAAACTGCAACATCAGTTAGAATCAGCAGTAAAAGTAAGAAAAAAACCATCCTACTTATCAAAGTCCAACACTTACAGATAACTTGTCAGCAGTCAATAAAACATCCCTCCTGCGAAAACCACAATTTCAAAGAATACCTTAAAGAGTCTTTGTAAACTTGTCAATATGATATCTGGAATACTTCTGGATCAATACAGAAGTGAGTTGTTGTTAGTTGAGAAGTTTTGTCCGACTCGTTGTGACCCCATGGACAACATTCCTCCAGGCCTTCCTGTCCTCTACCATCCCCCAGAGTCCATTTAAGCTCAAGCCGACTGCTTCAGTGACTCCATCCAGCCACCTCATTCTCTTTCGTCCCCTTCTTCTTTTGCCCTCAATCTTTCCTAGCATTAGGCTCTTCTCCAGGGAGTCTTCGCTTCTCCATTGCAGGTGGCCAAAGTATTTGAGTTTCATCTTCAGGATCTGGCCTTCTGAAAAAGCAGTCAGGGTTGATCTCTAGGATTGACCGTGCAGATTTGATCGCCTTGACAGTCCAAGGGACTTGCAGGAGGTCTTCTCCAAGCACAGAGTTCAAAGGCCTCCATTTCTTATGGTGCTCAGCTCAGCTTCCTTATGGTCCAACTTCACAGTCATGGTACATTGCGGACTAGGGAAAACCAATAGCCTTGACTCTATGCATTTTGTTGGGTAGGTGTGTGTCTTCTGTTTTTTAGCATGCTGTCTAAGATGTGGCATAGCTTTCCTCCCCAGAAGAAGCGTCTTTTGAATTTCTTGGGCTGGGGCGCGTCCCATCTGCGGTGATCTTGAAAGCCCAAGAAAATGAAATCTGTCACTCACCCTCAATTTCTTCCCATCTATTTGTCAGGAATGAGAGGGCCGGATGTCATGCTCTTAGTTTGCTTAATGTTGAGTTCAAGCCAACTTTTGCACTCTCCTTCTTCACCCGCATCAAGAGGCTCTTTAGTTCCTCTTCACTTTCTGCCATTAAAGTAGTATCATCTGCATATCTGAGGTGATTGATATTTCTCCTGGCAATCTTCATTCCAACTTTTGATTCATCTAGCCCTGCCTTTCTCATGATGTGCTCTGCATAGAAGTTAAATAGGCAGGGCGACAGTATACAGCCTTGCTGGACTCCTTTCCCAATTTTGAACCAATTAGTGGTTCCGTGTCCAGTTATCACAGTTGCTTCTTGACCCGCATATAGGTTTCTTAAGAGACAAATAAGGTGGTCTGATACTCCCATCTGTTTAAGGACTTGCCACAATTCGTTGTGATCCACACAATCAAAGGCTTTAAGCATTGTCACAAAAGTGAGATCACTACCAAAAAGGCCTCTCTAACCTATCCAGCTGCCTGTTCTCACAAACAAGACATAGGAAGGTAGCTTCCCATTGAGCACCTTAAGAGTTGAAGTTCACAACCATCATGGCATAGATGGTGTTTCTCAACCTTGGCAGCCTGAAGATGGATGGATTTCAATCCCCAGAATTCTCCAGCCAACATGAGTGGGTAGGGAATTCTGGGAATTGAAGTCCACGCATCTTCAAGTTGCTGAAGTGGAGAGATACTGGCATAGATAATGAAGGATATTATGAATGTATGCATTTAAGCCATTGAATGCAAATGAAACAGCTTGCATTTATTTAGATGTACAAGCTGCCAAATGAAAAGACTGTAGGAGGCTTGCAGAGTCTAAATAGCATAGTAAATATAACATAATCCTTTTTTAAAAAAGTATTACTTATTTTCTTTTTCTGTTCACCAAAGCGGGAAGTGTTTATTCCCAAAACCACTCCTGGGAGAACTTTATTTGGAGGGAGAGGGAGAGAATGTCTCTGTGTTAAGCTTCTCTCTTTGATTGGCTTAGATTAATTAACCCAACTTAATCAGTTTAGCCTCATTATCTGCAAGCAAGTCTCCCTGTTTATAATGGGACTTTTACCTTCATAAACCAGTTTAAGAGTGCAAGGTTTGGCTACCGTCCTCTGCTCTCGAGATTTATCTATTTACTTAATTCCAACAAATCCCAGCAGAGTTTCAACAACTTAATATAAATTAGCATAATTTCACATTATATAGTATTATATAAATTTTTATACTCATCCTTTTATACTCATCTATCTTAAGTTTTATAGCATTTAGTTTCGTTTACTTTATTGTCATTGCACCTCCAATAACGAAATCAAACACCATCTTCAGTGCACATCATGACCATGAAAATAAACACACACATCCTTCCCACTCCACACATTAAACCAAAAACCCCAACACCACACCAACACTGCGCTATATAGTAGAATTCAAAAGAGCTACTGCCCTGGAATAGAAGCTGTTTTACAGCCTATTTGTCCTTGTTTTTATTATTCTCTTTTTATTATTCTCTGCCAGATGGTAACAGTTCAAAAAAAGGGTTCCCAGGATGAGATGGATCTTTGAAAATGTTTTGAACTTTCTTAAGGCAGCTGGAGCTTTAAAGCTCTTTCAAAGAGGGGAGAGAGTAATCAATAATTTAGATTATATGCTGATTGTAATTTCATAGGGTACTCCCACATCTTAATTCCTGAATGTTGTAACTTTATGTTTATAATTTTAATTTTATCTTCTTTTATTCTATCAATGTGATTTTATATAAAACCACTCTAGAGGACATATGTTGGATTCCTCTAATCAACTTGCACAGATTGAAAAGGCTACTCAGATAATAAGCAGTGAAATGTTTCAAACCAGCAAGAAAATAAGTCCAGTTGCCGTGATTCAAATTCCAGACAATTCTATCCGACTTAGAATCTTCATCAGCATGGTTGTTATATATTTTTATATTTCTACTTCCTAAAGAAATAATTGTGTTATTAATTCTATGCTAGTCTATGACCAAAATGCAATTAAGTGATTGATGTTTACTTAATTTATATAGCTGCCCATCTCACACCTGTGACATCCAGGCATCTTACCATAAAAAAAGGAATAAAATACATGCAATAGAATAGAGGACAGGTAGTCCTCAACTT
Source organism: Laticauda laticaudata (assembly GCA_004320025.1). NCBI lineage: Eukaryota > Metazoa > Chordata > Lepidosauria > Squamata > Elapidae > Laticauda > Laticauda laticaudata. The sequence goes on from BHFT01031593.1 coordinate 5,329, forward strand.
ATGACCACAAGTGAGCCCAAAATGTATGTTGTGAAGTGAGTCATTTGAGTTTTGCCCCATTTTACAACCTTTCTTTCCATAAATGAATCATTGCAGTTAATAACATGGTTTTTAAGTGAATCTGATTTACCCATTGACATTGCTTACCCATTTTGCGTCAGAAGGATACAAAAGATGATCACATGACCCCAGGACAAAACAACAATCATAAGAGTCAACTGTCTGAATTTTGATCATGTGACCATGGGGATGCTGCCTATGATGCTTAGTGATCTTAAATCACTTTTTCCAGATGTAACTATGGATGGTCACTAAATGAAATATTGTACATCAAGGGCTATCTGTACTTCATTCAGCCAAGTGTGATTAGACACATTAGGAATTTGTCTCTGGTGCAGAAGCTCTCAGTGTACATGCAAAACAACAGAATAATAATAAATTATTCTTATGTAATATTAATATAATATATATTGGTATAATATCAATAAGAGGGGGGTATAAAAGAAGATAAGGATAATACAGGTAGTCCTCGACTTATAACCACAACTGAGTCCAAAATCTATGATGCAACATGAAATATTTAAGAGAGTTTTCCCCCATTTTACGACCTTTCCTGCCCTAGTTGTTAAGTGAATCATCACAGTTGTTAAGCTAGCAACATGGTTGTTAAGTGAATCTGGCTTCCCCATTGACTTTCCTTGTCAGAAGATTACAAAAGCTTATAACGTGACCCCAGGACAATGCAACCATCATAAATACGAGTCAGTTGCCAAGTGTCCGAATTTTAATCATGTTACCATGAGGATGTTGCAAAAGATCGTGAAAACTGGTCAAAAGTCACTTTTTCAGTGCCCTCATTAAATGAACCATTCTAAGTTGAGGACTACCTGCAATACAATAACATAATAATAATAATAATACAGCATAATGCAAAAAGCAAATAAACACAACAGCAGAATATCAGAAAGAAACCACAGGAAAACATGTTTCTACTGAAGGGACAAAAAATGAGTCCTGCAAATCAGGTTGGGTGTCACAGCCCCCAGAAGTGGGTATGAGGGCAACCCAAGGCTGAGAAGGACATCAGCAGTGTCTCACCCCCAAGGCTCTGAGACAAGCCCATTGGAACTGAACCAACCTCCTTTCCAAGCCAAGGACGGGAACATCACCACTTATGAATGGATGACACAGCCTTCTTTCCCACGGGGAGACAGACGGCTCTGGCTTGCCCGTCTTCAACAGAATAACCGAATTGGAAGGGATCTTGGAGGCCTTTTAGTCCAACCCTCTGCTCAAGCAAGAAACCCTATAGCTGTGATGGTGAAACTATGGCATGCGTGCCACAGATGGCACACAGAACCATTTGTGCAGGCATGCAAGCCCCAGCCAAATGTACCTGCACTGTACATGCATGTGGCTCCCAGCTGATTTTTGGCCCATTTGAGGCCATTTTCATCCTCCCAGAAGCTTAAGAGAAGCCTCTGCAGCCTCGGGAGGCAAAAAAAACAGGCCTTCTGGAAATACCGGAAGTGCTGAAACAGGCCTATTTTTCGGCCTCCCAAAGGTTGCAGAGGCTTCCCTCGACCCTTCAGGAGGGCAAAAACAGCCTCAAACGGGCAAAAAATCAGCTGGGAGGCGCACACATGTGTAGTGCAGGTAAAAGGGTGGGACAGGCGTGTTGCATGCGCATGCGCAGGGGGGGCAGGGTGCATTGCATTGTGGGTGCCGGCGCACACACACGCTTTCAACACACAACAAAAAGGTCTTCAAACACATAGTTGTCCAATCTCTTCTTAAAACCTCCAGTTCGGAGTGCCCACCTCACTTCTGTTGTTCCACTAAGTAATTTTGTTGTCCCCGTCAGGGAATTCCTCCTTATTTCTAGTTGCCTTCTCTTTGTGCTGTCACGACTAGTTTAGAGTTAATGGATTTGGGATAGTTAGTTTAGGATTTGAGAGGCTTGTCGCCTTAAGAAATGCATCATGATAAAATGTAGTTAAGGAATCCTGGAAATGTAGTTCATGTCATGTGGCCACATCTGTAATCTGGTTGGTCATATATTGACCCTCGCTTGATGGGTTGGGGGAGGCTCCCTCAACTTCTTGCCCGAATCCACCATACCATGCACCTGCTTGCATCATCTTGGGGATGAGACTTTATTATCTTTCTACACCATAATGGCAATATAACAAAAGGATTAAGCATTAAGAAGAACGCTCATCATAAATGTGAAGTTGATAAGGATGCCTGATGAACGCAATAAAAAAACAACTTTGGTAAATGGATGCTTTGTGGAGTTGTCTGTCTGCTTTTATACGCCATACCAGAGCGTAATAAGCAGAACAGGCTACCATGTATTGTTAAATTTTTGTTGAAAAAACACATTGGATAAATGTTTTAATTGTATAAATCAGATTGGACTGGATCCCAACAGCATATTATACTGTGGTAAACAAATCACAATGTTTTGGGTTTGTAACAGTGCATATATCAAAAACCAAACAAGACATGAAGTCAAATAGTGAAAGAAGCTAAAATTTAATTCTTGATATTAATTCTACTTTTCTTCCAACCAATCTTTCAGTGGTTTGAGTTCTAGTTGTAACTTCACCCTGCCTTCTTTTCGCTTACATTTATCATCATAAAACGTCCCCGAGAAAACACATTTAAGGCCAAAACAAAACAAACCACCTTATGACAAAAGCATGTTAAGGCTGTTGTTTTATATTTGGTTTGTTTCGAATCAGTAGACTTTTTTGAGTCAAGGATCATAAGGGATCCACCTATTTTGGAACAAACTTTTTGCAGAAAATTGTTGGAAAATTCATATATAAAATGTTGGAGACTTTATTATCTTTCTACACGACCATAATGCAGATATGCAAGGATGGGACCTTAAGATAGAACCGTGTCGTCATAAATGTGAGTTGATGAGGATGCCTGATGAACCAATTTAAAAAAAGATTTTGTATGGATGCTTTTTGGGAGTTACATCCTGTCTGCTTTATGCCATCCCAGACAGGTAATAAGCAGAACCTGTCCTCCTGCCATGAGTTTCCCATCCCATTGCTTCTTCAGGTGCTTGGAGAAGAGCTTTGACCCCCACCGGGGGGCCACCCCTTCTTTGTGGCAGCCCCTCAAATATTAGAAGGCTACTATCATCTCATCCCTGGTCCTTCTTTTTTGATTGATTGCCTTCAGGGAGCCTTTGGGAGACAACGTCCCCCCCCCCCCCGTCATCCTTGAAAAAGGCCCTGCTGGGTCTCACCATACTCAGCTGACAACAGGCTTCCCCGCTTACTTGCCGTCTAAAGGCACCAAAAACGGGGAGCCGGGCCAGGCTATTTCCAGCCATGGGGCTCTTCTCTGCCGACCTTCCCCCCAAGCCCCGGATGAGGGCACGGCAGGCAAGGCGGCGCCGCCGGCCCCCCCCCCTACAGGGCAGCGCTTTTGCTTACCCAAGGAGAATCTCTGCGCGAAGGCGAGTTGAGAATGAGGAGCAGCGGCCAGCCCGAACGGCGATGCACAGGTGACCAGCTTGTCGAGGCCAGCTCCAGCCGCAGGCTTTGTAGCGGCTCTTCCGACGGCTCCTTCAGCAAGAAGTCGCGAGAAACATAGCTCGGTTGGCGATGTGGCGCGATGGCCATTTGGTCAGCGGCAGCGGCAGGGACGGCGGCCACCAAACAAGAGGCACCTCAAGGCGCGCGCAGCCGGCCCGCTCGTCTGCGCCCGCTTCAGCCGGTTATGCATCTCCAATTCAGCCGCCCGCCGCGCCGCTTGGTCCCCGGCAACTTGGCCAGGGATGCCTGGCCTGCCTGCTGCCTGCCTGCTGGAACATGGGTCCCCCCCCGCCCGACCGCCCGCCAGAGAAAGCCCGGCCGGGAGAGGCGAGGCGAACCCAACAACCGACTTTGTTTGACGCCCTCTCCAAGGCAAGCCGAGCGTTGGCGGGAGGGAACAGACACCTTCACCCCGCCGCCTCCTCCTTCTCACCCGCCCGGCCTTTTTGTCAGGGGAGGCGAGGCCAGACGAGTTACGCGGGTGGAGCCGAGGGAGGGAGGGAGGGGGGGGGAACCGAGGGCGGGGAAGGGAACCGATAGCCTGTGTTGGCGGCGCGGTGTGTGTTGTGTACGCGGCCTTTAAGGAGCATGGTGGCTCGTCCGGACTTTTCCCAAGGGAGTCTCTCGCGCTCAGGACGCGTCTTGGCTGGATATTGCAAGCAGCTGCGGATTGGGTTTGCTGAGCAAGGCTGCAATCCGGCTTTCCTGAACGGGAGGGCGGGAGAGTGTGTGTGTGTAGCGTGGAATGGACGCAACGGTTTGAACTGAGCTGTTCCGACGGTGTGTGTCTCGAGGAGAAGTAGTACAAAAAAAAACCAATTTCAAAGCTCCAGAATGGCGGGACCAGATACCATACAATGGATGGGCAAATAAATGAAAGGAGAGAAGCACCTAGAAACTGAGAGAAATTTTCCCAACAGTGAGGACAATTAACCAGTGAAGCAGCTGGCCTCCAAGAAGTTTGTGGGAGGGTCCACCCATGGATTGTTTGTTTTTGTTTGTTTGTTTTTAAAGAAAAATACTGGACAGACACTTGTCTTGAGATATAGAAGGGTTGGACTAGAAGACCTCCAAGGTCCCTTCGCAACTTGAATTCTGATTCTGATCAAAAACACCTAGGCGGGGAATAAATTCACTGAGAATCAAACTTTCTTTGAGGAGACCTATTGTGGTGTAACTCCCAACAGTGAAGGCTTTTAAGAAGAGACTGTATCGCCATCTGTTTCAAATGACATATAGGGTTATCGCTTGAACAGGGGATTGGGACTAGAACAGTGGGTCTCAACTGTGGGCGCGGGGACCATTGGTGTCTGTGGAGAGAATTTTGGTTGATCCTTCAGAGAAATGTCTTCCCTCCCCCCCCCCCCAAAAATTGTAAAATTTATCCCCCAGGCACCCGCACAAAAGGAAAAAAACCAAACCAAAAAGGCCCTGGGGCCGCGCCTGCCCACATGGCCATCTACCTGCTGGCCCGCCAATCCTTTCGGTCGAGGCCCATACTCTTATGCTTGAGTACAGAAGCGGCCACGTGAGCCTGGAAGGAACCGGAACTGGAAAGGTAAGACCAACAGTGAGGGAGGGAAATCCGCCCACAGATGGTTTGCTGAGGTTGGGGGAAAGTTCCATTAATTCCAGAGCTGCAGTAAAGCCACAGGACTGGCCCTTCTGGTGCATCCTGGAGTAGCTCCTCCAGTCCATAGCCAGGCTGGTGCACTCAAGGTGGAGGTGGGGAGCTGCTCCGGGAAATGAACCAAAGGCCCAGTCCTGTAGCTACTGCAGCTCTGGGAATGTGGGGATCGACTTTCCCCACCAACGCGTCGGAGGCGATCAGCAAGCACCATCAGAATTCCAAAATTCATATTAGTTGGTCCCGTGGGATTTAAAATTATGAGTATTGGTGGTTACCCTGAGGCCCAAAAGGTTTTGGCGACGCCGAGGGGTAGAAAGACACTCCAAGGTCCTTTCCAGATCTATTATTGATTGATTAAAGCAAGTTGTGACCTACTTTATGAGCAATTTTATCGCACAGCTGTTTTACCGAATGACTGCAATTGTTAAAGTGACTTATGTAGTTGTTATAACTAAAATCAAGCCATATATACGCCAGAATTTGAAAAAGCTGATTCAGGCCTATGGCCTTCATTTTTCAACCTTCAGGAATGAGAGCAAGAGACTAAGCATTCATAAGCATAGATAATTCTTTAGAACTGCATTCTTACCGGGATAACAGTATAATCAGAGTTGGAAGGGGACCCTTGTAGGTCATCTAGTCCAACCCCCCATGCCCAAGCAGGAGACGCCTAACACCATTTCTGACAAATGGCAGTCCCCAATCTCTTGGAAGAAACTTAAGTAGTTCTCTTCAAGCAATTTAATGTATTTTAAACTATAAGCATTATTTTAAACCATACAGCATTATACTTTTGAATTATAGTTTCAGACTGCACATTTCCCTGTTAATTACTGGCAGTTATTAACTCTACTACATATTGCTTAATACTTTTTGCTGTGTTACAGGCGCATAATTAGCATTATTGCTTAGTTAACATAAACATTTATGCCTTTCACCTTGAGTGTATTTGCATTACAGATGGCACATCCAGACCAGCAATAGACAAAATGTAAACCGTCTAAAAGAGAAGTAAAATAATGGATAACAAAGTGACCGAAAGGGAAAAAAAATATTTTAAGTAAATTTTTTAACATTTCTTGGAAAATGAATGTCTTGCTTCCTGCGCCATAATGGCTCAGTGGGTTAGCATGCAGTATTGCAGGCAAAACTCTGCCCCACAGCTGGAAGTCCAATTTCTGACAATACTCAAGTTGACTCAGCCTTCCATTTCTTCTGAGGCTGGTAAAATGAGGACCTGGGTTGTTGGGACAAGATGCTGACTCTGCAAAAATTTGCTTAGAGAGGGCTGTAAAAAGACTATGAAGTGTTATATAAGTCTAAAGTCTATTTGCTGTGTTCATAGGAGAGAAGAAGAATAGCTGGGAGCAAAGTCCAGTGAAGAATCAAATTTCAAAAGCGATTAATATATAACTATATACTATATATAATATATATATATATATATATATAATATATATATATATATATATATTATATACTAATATATAATTATAATATACTATATATTATATATATATTGACCTCACTATTGATTGTCTTTCCACTGACACTATGAATTGTCTTCCACTGATGCTGACTCTGTAAATTGCTTAGAGATGGCTGTAAAGCACTATAAAGTGGTGTATAAGTTGAAATGCTGCCGTGAAGTGCTTTTGCTTTTAATTTGAAGATCTTGGAAAATTTGAAGATCTTGGAGCTCTGTCTGTTATTTCAATTTAAGATGAAATTAGTTTATCTAGCCCTGTTTGAACCTACTTGCTCTTATCCATAATCTCAAGGCTTAAGTGTTGCCATACTAAGCCATAATTTGTTTTTAACCATTTGTTTTTAACAATTGGTTCACAGATAAAGCCTATTGCTGAATCATATAAACTATGAATTACTGTACCAACTAACTATCATGTGATGCGTAAATTTCACCAAAATCTGAACTGGAACAACTGGATTTAATTAAGAGATCACAACAGCCTCAGCAGTTTGAAAACCTTATTCATATTTCTAATCACAGCAGCTAAAACTGCATAGAGAATTACTTTTGTGTTTGCACAACATATAAAGGCAACATCAAACAAAGTAAATTATGGCTTAAGGTGTGGCATGAACCAAAATTTATATTGCCAAAAGCTTTTAGTGGATGCAGATACTGGATTAAATCCAACGTTAGCTGGAATAGACCTTTGGATTTGGCCTACAACCCATCCATATTTCCTAATAAATGCAAGGGAAATAATTAGGATTCTGCAAAGTTTCAGTTTGGAGATTAAATTTGAAGTTGGTCCAGTCAAATTGTTGAATCTATATCTACTTCTGAAATGGACTAGTATATCACATTAAATGAAAGCAAATATATTGTTTCTGAAATACGAGAAAAATCAAGTTGGCCAGTTTTTCAAATTATTGAGTTAACAGTCAGTTCAAATCAGTTTCTTAGTCTGCAGTTGATTCAAGCACTTTTTAATTATTTTTTTAAATTTTAACATTAAAATTCTATAGACAGCAGCTTTTATCACATTTGGTAACTTTTAGTACTATATTTGATTATAACATTTTAGGACCATGGGATGCTTTTAAGGTTTAGAAACAATATACATTGTAATGTTCATAGTTTTCAATGCTACATGTTGCACTTTCTAATAGTTATAAATTGATCCAAAATCTTGTAACAATGAACATATTTCTTTGTCTTGTTATATTTTAACAGCTGTTACGATGAGGGGCAGGGTATTCAATTCCATTTTTATAGCTGCCCATCTCAACCCAATTTACTGGTTACTAAACTTGAGCAGAGGTTGGACTAAGAGGACTTAGTCAATATGGAAGAAAATGAACAACCATTTAAACATCAGCCTTGAAAAGAAAAGGAAAAGGTTAGGAGAAAAAACTAAGAATGCCCTACTTTTATTTTCTTTAATATAAAAAGGAATGGAAAGAATTTCAGTCAGGCATTCAAGGCTCTGCTGTTAAATCCCATAACAATAGTATTAGACTTTCAGTATTTCAGACAGTTTCTTGACATGGTTTACCTTGAAAGGTTGACAGCTACCTTATAACTTGGCATGATCTATGAACTGATTTTCTTTTTCTTGGGATTATCCTTAGGCGAATAAGATTTTGGAACATTGTCAAAATGTTCAAAAGTTACTTGCTACTCGAAAANAAAAGTATATACACCCAAGATATGCTGTTCTTATCTTGGTTCCCGGATCTCTTCCAGCCATAACCCAATGTTCATAATCATTGTTACCTTCTTTTAAAGTAATCAAGATGACAGTGGCTCACATGAAACCGCAGATATTGGTTTATGAAAAGGCAGCCTATATAAATCTCAGGTTCATACCACACCCTACATTCCTGTGTGTAATAAAATGAAGACCTAGTTGTCATTATTGAAGTCATAATGGGTTCCTTTTCCATCATTGTTCAGAAAATTGTTTTAGATGCTAATTAATTAATGAGCAAACCATGATTTATCTGTAATTTCTGATTCCGTTAACTAAAAGTAATATTTATTATGAATAATAAACCATAATTTTCTGAAATGAAATAGAGTAGAAACTGGTCAGTTGAAAAAATAGAAGTGGAGAGAAGACATTTCTCGGACTTCTGGTGGCAAGGCAAGGACGAACAGAGGTGCAGAAGCCTGTCTGCGGTTTCAGTCAATCTCTTTTTGCAGTTGGTGCGATCCTTTGAGGGTGCTTGAATTCCGGAGAGATTCATGCTGGTGTGGGGGAGACTCAGGCTACAGTGTGGGGAAGGCAACCCCCCTGCAGCGCAGAGGATCCCTTCAGAGCCCAACGAGCAAGAAACAGCTGCCAGCTAGTCAATGACGGCTCCAAAGTCCGGACTGCCACCGATGCAAAAAAGCAAGTAAGTGACAGTTTGTGAGATTGTTGGAGAAGAGTGTGGCAGGGGGAATCAGCGGTGGAGAGGAAGATTGGCACATAGACTTCGGTACAAGTGCCTGTCTAAAACTTGAAAGGAAAGCGGCTAAAAAGTGAAGGCGAGACTAGCGTAGGCGAAAAGGTCCGGCAGACTGAAGAGAAAGTGTGGATTATATCGAGTGAAAAGGGAAGTTCACGAGATCGGGAACTACTGGCAGGAGAGAATCTGGAAGTTGCGGAGGATTTGGATTACTCTATTTGATTGTCACTTTGATAGACTTTGTCTGATAGACTTTATTAAAGTGAGGATGGGAAGAAGATAGAAGTTGAAGGAGAAGAGACAGCGCGGCGCTATACGAGATACTAAGAAACCCAGAAGATATTGCAACAATATACCTGACACTAACTGTTTAATAGCTCTTTGGGAGAATTTTATCCTAACGGAGGAGGTGGTCATACTCGAAGGAATTTAAGAAAACTGAACTTAGAAGGGAAAAAAAGTAAATCGGAGGACTTGGAAGATACTGATTAACTGTAGTCATTATTCAGCACTTTTTACCTCCCCACTTCCGGTGCGTTTGGAGAGAAAGCGTTCAATGTAGAGACAGAGCTAAAAACTGACTTTAAAATTTCTTTTTCCCTTTTCCCATTGCCTTCCTTTTTCTTGTATAAATATGCTTAATTCTTTTCTTTCTTTTTCACTTATATTTTGATGATATGAAGAATTATCTCTCATTTTTTACTTTTTCTTTATAATGATTACAAGTATATTAGTATACTTTAGTATACTAATATACTTATAGTATTAGTATATACTATATACTAATATAGTATATAGTATACACTATACTATTTACTATAATACTATATTAGTGTTAGTATAATAGTATATTGAGGAAAAGAGTTTTGATTGTTAGATTGTTAAATAACTTAATTGATTCAATTAACTAATTAATAGCAGCGATAACTACATACTTATTAGATATATAAGGAAAATAGTAAGAATATTAAGAATTATTTAATCAATAAGGATAAGGTCTAATATTTAATACTTAACATCTTAATAGTATAATTTATTGTATCTGGGAGGATTTGTGTTTAAGTAGATAAGGTTAGATTAGATAAATACACATGCATATTTACAATACTTACAGATTTATATAATTCAAATATTGTTGGATTTGATATATTATTTATTACTTAATATTTATTATATATATTTATTATATGGTGTGTTGTATAGTG